>OY728163.1:1772282738-1772455734 GCA_963277665.1 Viscum album | reverse complement strand
ACTACAAAAGCGCTGATAAAGAGTGTCTTTATCAGCGCTAAAATGAAAAGTGCTGATAAAGTCACCATTTATCATCGATTTTACTAACACTGATAAAGGTCCACGTAGGATTTACAAAAATCCACCGGGTCCTCCTCCTCCTCCCCACACCCTGTAAAGCTTTCGTGGAAGCCCCACCCTGCGCTGCTGCCTCCTCTCCACTGTGGCCGCCGCCTCCTTCTCCTCCTCCTCCGCTGCGGCCACTGCCTCCTCCTCCTCCTCCGGTGCCTACTTCTCCTCCTCCTCCTCCACCGTGGCTCCTCCTTCCCTCCTCCTACGCCGCAACCTCCTCTCCACCACTACTCCTCCTCCTCCACCACAGCCTCCACCTCCTCCTCCTCCTCCCCCTACTCCTTTTCCTCTACCTACTCCGCTGCCTCCTCTCCACCGCGGATCCTCCTTCTCTTCTCCACCGCGGCCCTCCTCCTCCTCCTCCTCCTCCACCGGTGCCCCCTCCTCCTCTTCCTCCTCCTCCTCCTCCGCCCACTCCGCTTGCCTTCCGCTGCCTCCGAGCTTCCTCCACTGACTCCGCTACCTCTGTGCTGCCTCCACGCTGCCTCCACGCTACCTTCACACCGCCTCCATTGCCTCCGCTATTGATGCCTCCTACTGCTCCGCCACCGGGTACTGCTCCTTAAGGTGAGTTAAATTGAATTTGCATGAATTAATTATGTTTTCATTTATTGTCAATATCGAGATTAATTATGATTTGGCATGAATCTTGTGTGTGATGCTTGTGTGTGCGACACATGTATATGTGGTTGGTTACTTGTTTGATCTTGATTAGCTCTCCCCACTTACGGTGGGTCTCACCATCACATCACATAAAAAAAAATTTGAGGAGGGAATATCTATAGACAACCTCTCCCAAAACTACTTCAACCCAATACTAAGTGATCCCCATTTCTATATCTCATGTCATATTATCATACAAAAAATGATCTAATGAGGGAATCACAATATACAACCTCTATCACAAGTCAAAATACACCATCAATAGGTGGATCCCATGGAAGTCACACACCAATCCCCCTTTGACCACTGCCTTCTCACTCAAAGTAGGGTCCTACCAACACCTTATCACTTAAATAAAGGCCATCTATCTTGTCTCATTCCAAAAAACATATAAATAGTCATCTAAGGAGGGTATCTAGATAGCCAACCTCTCGTACTATCTAAACCACATCATAAATAGGTGGGCCCCATGGATGATCATACTTCAACTAGGTGAAAGTCATATGAAGTCTCAATCTCTTAGTCGGTCTGACCATAAATGACAAGAGTCCCCATCCATTTAGACTGGCATAATAATCTCCTTAAAACTATCTTGGTTACACATGAAAATTATTCCCATCCTATCAATGTTCTAATTCCACCTATAAGGAAATATAATTGGTTCTACAAACCTAACCCATCTCTACTCATTGATACCAACACACACTCATCTCTACATAGTAATGTCACAACCCACATGCTATACTTGATCTATGCCTCGATATTCTAGTCTATATCATCTTCTAATTCCCACATTAAAACTCATTAAAACTAAATAATAACCATCCTAAGAAACTCACACTAAGAGCCTTGGATACCATATGCTAAGTCATCGAGACTGTTATCATGACCCTCACTTTGGTACCATATCATCTCTTCCATTAGAGATCACTCAATCCAATTATAAGGAGGATATCGTCTATGTCACACTTCACTAATCCCTATATGGAATATCCTACTCATCACACACACCATGACTCTTATATATCCTTAAGAGGGTGTTCCTCATCATATGTGAGACATAAAACTATATAATCCATCTTCTTTAGGCCTAAGACTCTAATACCTACTGAAATAGCCTTAGAAAACCTAAATAGGATATAAAAATCTCATACCAAACCCAATCCTCTCATAAACACAACTACTCCATGGAGACTTAATCTCTGGATGATCACAAAATCACAAAAATTCAATAGAACCCTCACTCTATATCTTGGTGGATCAAAAACTCCCTATTTATTTACCTTGGTTGCCCTTGATTTCTATCCCTTTCACTGGAACACAAATACACATGCATGAATGCACAATCATGCAAAAATGGGAACATGGTTTTGTATTATAGGGTCCACCAACCTCAAAAAATCGAGTAACCCCCTCACCAAGATCAACTCATCCTCAAGCAATACTATACATGCCTTATCTAATCATGTACCAACGATTGAGACCCAATCTCAGGGCACAATTCCCAAATACTTATTTATAGAAACTTATAATTAATTATTCCCCTTAATATAATTAGGAATAATCCTTCAAAAACTCACTGGGAAACACAACACCACCTAAACCACACAAAACATGGTGCGTTCATAATATGAGGATAACCTCTAGCCAATAAAAACAAAATCTACATCAATTGAATTGATTTGAAGATGATATAGTGAAATCATCACACAAATCCTAGTTAAAATCATCAAAAATCATAGGGAAATATAGGATAATATTAATGGAGGGAGTATGAAAGAATAACTCACTAACACACTAAAAAACTCCGAAGAACCACCCCTCATCAGGGGGATCGAAGAGAGGAAGAGAATGGATGAATCCCAAGAACCACCCAAGATTTTCTATTAATGGGCACACCCCCCACAATTTTTGAAGTATCTAGTTTTTATCTAAATTATACTCATATTACTTATCCCCTAAACTATATACCCATCCTATGGATTTCAAATAGAATGAATATAAATAAATAATGGATGAATGAAAATCGGTTTACAAAAGAGTATGAAGAAGGCATGAAAGAGTTTATCATGTTTGCAAAAGATAATGCATGTGACCCTTCTCAAATCCTTTTTCCATGTTTATAATATTGTTATTCAAAAAAAATTAGTCCAGAGAAGTTGGAAGAACACTTGATCAGTCATGGAATAGACCAGAGTTACACATGTTGGAATAAACATGGGGAAATAATAACAGTAGGTAGTGGCTGGGATAACACTGTGTTATATGGATCATCTGATATAATTACAAACATGAACAATGAAGATAACTGTATGGAGGATGTGATTAGAGATGTGGATGATGATGAAGATCGTATTGAGGAAATGATAAGGACCATCGAAGATGAACTTCATGATTTCCCAAAATTGTTTGAGAAGTTAAAAAGCTATGGAATGATTCCATTATATGCTGGTTTCACAAAATATACAGCATTGTCAGCCGTATTGAAGCTGTATAATTTGAAAGAAAACAATGGGTCGAGTGATGCCAGTTTTACGAAACTACTTTCTCTCCTGAATGACATGCTCCCAGAAGATAATGAGCTCCTGAGCCGAACATAGGACACCAAACGAATGCTACGCTCGATGGGTATGATCTCTGAAAGAATAAACACATGCCCAAATGACTGTATACTGTTTTCAAAGGACCTCAAAACACTTAAAGAATGCCCAAAGTGTAGTTCTTCTTGATACATGAAAGATGAATCCAGTCCTACTAATGTTTTATGGTAATTTCCAATCATTCCATGGTTTAGGCGCCAATATGGAAGTGAGGAGACTGCAAGACAATTGACTTGGCATGCAGATACAAGAATAAAAGATGGGATACTACATCACCCCTCGGACTCTCCTCAGTGGAATAGAATTGATCATGAGTATCCTGAATTTGGAAATGAGTTAAGAAACCTTCATCTTGTGTTATATACAGATGGAGTGAATCCTTTTGGGTTTCAAAGCAATAGTCACAATACATGGCCGGTTATGTTGGTCAATTATAACTTACCACCGTGGTTATGTGTGAAATGAAAATAGATCATGTTATCTATGCTTATATCATGACCAAAACAACCGAGTAATGATATTGATATTTATTTAGCTCTATTGATCGAAGATTTGAAATTATTATGGAATTCAAGTGTTACATTGTATGATGCTTACAAAAAGGAAGATTTCACTTTGAGAGCCATGTTGTACGGGATGATAAATGACTTCCCTAATTATGGAAATTTTTTAAGATATAGCATTAAAGGAACTCAAGGGTGTCCCATTTTTGAACAAGGTACACAATCAAATAGGTTGAAACATTCATCATAACTCGTGTTTCTAGGACATCAGAGATTTCTACCCCGACGACATTAGTACCATTCTTGGACGACATCATTCAATGGAAGTTCATAAGAACGTACAACACCATCTCCACTAACTGGCGATCAATTTTTTGAGAAAGTTAAAATGTGGACACTACTTTTGGTAAACCGGCTTCGAAAAACCCTACGAAAATCGGTTGAAAAAAGTGATCAGTTGTTTTTGAATTAAAATACTAGAATTTTCTGTATGTCATACATTTTCTTGATGTTATGAATGTAGAAAATAATGTATTTGATAGTGTCATAGACATGTTTCTAAATACATCTGAAAAAACAAAAGATATAATTAAGCCTAGGTTAGACATGGTTGAGATGGTAATACGAGAAGAGTTGCCACCAGTGAAGGGTGAAAAATGAACATTTCTTCCTCCTGCTGCTTACACTCTTTCCAGGAAGGAGAGATATCGGTTTTTGAACTTTTTTAATGACGTAAAGGTTCCAGAGGGGTATTCATCAAATTTCAGGAACCTCATGTTAATGACCAACTTGAAGTTAAAAGGTCTTAAATCACACGACTTCCATGTTTTGATGCAAAATCTCATTCCTATTGTTTTATGTTGCATTTTTCCCAAGAATGCCCACCATACATTAACTAAACAATGTTTCTTATTCAAAGAAATATGCAGCAAAGTTATAGACCCGATGAAATTACCAAATATGGAAATAGAAATTGTCGACATATTATGTGAATTAGAAATGTTCTTCCCACATTTATTTTTTGATATGATGGTTTATTTTATGGTCCACTTGGTAAGAGATATTCAACTATGTGGTCCTATACATTATATATGGATTTACCCCATTGAATGGTATATGAAGATTTTGAACGGGTATGTAAAAAATCAAGGTCAGCCAGAGGGTTGTATTGTAGAGCGATATATTGTTGAGGAAGCTGTTTAATTCTATACCGAATAACATTATGGTGTGGAAAGCATTGGCCTACCGAAATCTCTTCACACTGGGCAACTTGAGGGTGAAGGAATTTCTGGAAGACAGGTTGTCATAATCAATATTACAGATCGGGAGCAGTCCCACCTTTATGTTTTTCATAACAGTTTCGACGTTGTCCCATATGTTGAAATCCAAAAAGTAATTCTTAGTCATTTGAATCCATCTAGGTCTGAAAAATGGATATCAGATACACATAATAGATAGTTTATAGGATGGTTTTGGGACCATATTTTTATGAAGTCAGATGAAAATACAGATTCTATTTCAGAATGACTTCGATGGCTAGCCGGAGGACCAAGTGTGTATGTATTATCTTACAATTCTTATGTAGTTAATGGTGATACATTTTATACTAATGAACATGATGGAGGCAGTACCATGTAGAATAGTGGGGTTACACTTGTGGCTGAAGCGATGCATGTTTCCAGTGCTAAGGACAGAAATACAATTTATGCGAATATGTCATACTTTGGCATCATCAAACAAATATGGTAGTTGGATTATACGGAATTCCAAGTTCTAATTTGTCATTACAAGTGGGTTGATAACAAGAGTTATATTAAAATTTATGAATTGGTATTCATGAAAGTCGATTTCAGTAAGGAAGGAGAGAAAGGAAAACCATTTATAATTGCATCACATGCAGTGAAAGTATTTTATGTTCCAGATCCCGTAAACTGAAACTGGTCAATTGTTCTGTTATCGACCAAAACAACTGAAGGGTCAGATGAAAATTCAAGAGAGGGTGAACCTTTCATCGAGACTTCACAATCATTTCACAGTGGTCCCAATGTAGATGACATTTTGTTTGTCAGAGGAGACCACAATGAATGGCTATGGATAATCGATTGAGTGGTCAAATCGCTTCAGCCCTAACAAAAAGAGTTCAATAATCAGGTTATTTTTTATTGTAATATAGATTGTGTTACATTATGTTATTATTTGTTCGCTGCTGCTTTTATGTGATCTAAATTAAATGTTAAACCAATTCTGCAGATGATGAATTCTGCACCTGCTGAAGCACCCAATCCCGAGACACAACAGGTCTCTCAACCTGTTGCAGCTCTTCCCAATACTAAGGTATAACATGTTTCTCGACCTGTTGCTGCTGGTCCCAGTGCCGATGCTAGCACATTGGAGGAATATAATGATGATTCAGAAACCGAGGAAATGGTAGGCAATGAAACCCCGATGGCACAAAAAAACATGTGCACCATAGTTTGACAGTTTTAGCCAAAATCCTTAAGGAAAAAGAAAAAGGCATAAAATATGAGGTGGGATGGAATAAGCTAGGCCAACATGTAAACCCCAAAAAACCCATGTTTAGTAGATATAATGGAATCATCACTCGGCAACGCATGCCGATTGATGTAGGTCCTGGAACCTTGTTGTCAGCAGGTTGAAAACATTAATGTGGGAAGATATTTCGGTAACATTAAGATATAATTTATTTAATTTACTAAAAAAAATTAATATAAAACACTGAAATATTGACTAACTCTTCATCATATCTTGTAGAGTGAATTTATAGTAGATGTCTCACACAAAGAATATGTATTAAGATAGGAAGGAAGGGTTCATCGAGGCTTTCACCCCATTTTAACGAAACATCATCTGAAATATACTGAAGGGAAAATCAGGCCACACCCACCTCCTATTTAGGCACACTTGATATCCCAAGGAGCATGGGATGCATTTTGCAACCGTCGTGTAGAGAAGACTTTTCAGGTACATTGTGCTTGGTTACACATTGTTTAACATTGCTTGTATTCATCAATTTGATTGATAGTTTTTTATTTATGAAATAACAACTGAGTGCTGAAAATAAAGAATAGGAAGCAAAACCAGCATACCCCTACCGTAAAGGAAGGCTGGGGTACGCTTCAATTGAAAAACAATTGGTACATATTTTAAAAGTACTGTAATACTTTTACGTGACATAAAAAAACACTGTAACCACGTTTCTATGTTTATATACATATTGATGAATCAAAATCCCAAGCCACTTCCATCCCACACCATGTTCTATAAAAGGAAGCTTGTGTTAATAAAGAGGGGAAACTGGTAGATGAAAACACACAAAAAGTGTGGGAAACATGTGTAAGTATGACATAATATAAATTTGTTTTGATTTAAATCACTATTACATAATGATGATTAATTATTTTCCTATATTTTCTATTTGACATAGTCACAGGAATCAACAACACCCACACTGGATGGGGATATACTTTCAGCGGCCTTGAAAAATCCAGAACAGTATGGCCGCATCAGAGGTGTGGGTTTTGGGGTGACACCCAAGAAGTATTTTCAGAAAAAACACAAGAGGATGAACAAACTAATGAAAAAAAACGATGAGAGATAGAGTAAATACCCTTGAATAAATAACCGAAAGTCAGGGAGAGTTGATAGCAACATTGATATGGGAGAGGGGAAGAGAACAAATAACTCAAGAACAACCCTCGCGATAAGATCCCACCCCACCCCCACCAGCTTTGAGGCGAGTCATTCCCCTTAAATGCATGACTTAACTGAGGTAATTAATGTTCTAATTTTCGTTTCTATTAAAAGTGAATCATATAGACACTGACACCTTTCTTGTAATGATATTCTACAAGGTAAAAATGACTGTGATTTATATATGTCAACTCCTAACCGTCGCCTTGTAGCGAGGGCTATAGTGTTCAATATGCAGAATGACATGCTACACTCTAGACCACTTCCAACTGGTTATGTAAAAGTGTCGATTAACGTAGATCATGAGCCAAGCACTAAGCTACCCATTCCAGATGATGATGACGATATTCATATGGTGGAAAAATCTGTTTGAACATTCGTTGCATGGCCATCAAATCTTGTAAAAAAACATGTCGACTAGGAGGTATTCATTAACAATTAATTTTTCAAGAAGAACCATTAACATTAAATTAGAAAAGGGATGAACCAATGAATATAATTATATAAGGACAAAATGGAGGAGCTAAAATGAAAGAGCGGCTCAAAAGGATCAACTAACCAATCAAAACGATATACTGAGAGTACCTTCACCCTGCCTATTATATATCCACATTTAATATCATTGCAAGCTCATGTGGATATGAAAATTAAAGGCGACAAGAGTCACACAATTGTTTTTGAAAAAGATATGTATGGAGAGGAAATATTAGATTTCGTTAGTGCTGACGCTGTAGCTGAAATCATCGCATACGACTGGCTAGGTGCCTTAGTTATAAATGTATACATGAGGTATGTTTTCATGATTTTATTTTAGAGAAGCTGATATACTATGATAATTATGGCTAAATACATTTCATATTTTTCACAGGTGTATATATGAAAAACAATTGAAGGGATTTTCCCATAAAAACAAATTCAGACTCGTTAGTCCTCACACCATTTCTACAGAACGAGAAGAGAAAGATTCTGTTTTTCAGGCTGAATTAATTTCAAGCTTGCTTAGAACGTTTCTATGTAGAATTACAACTGAAAGACTCTTTTTAGTACCAACATTAAAGGGGTAAAACTCTAAATTTTAATCATATCAATTATATTCTCATTTCTATCAGTACTTACTCCTTTTTGTGTTTTTAGGCAACATTGGATGCTCATTTCAGTCAATTTGGATGCTCCAAAGATTTATTTTCTGAATTCACTGCATGGATATCCAATAAGCCGACCGCACATGATGGCGATTGTCAATTAGTAATACACAAGATTCAACATTTTATAACTAAATATCTAGTTATATAATTTATATTATCTTTTAATGAGTATTCTGTTATGATAGGGCTGTGTATGAATATCGTGTAAAGGCTGGAATGAATCCAAGGCCTAAGGATGACAAGGCACACAAGATCTAAAAATGGAGAAGTATCAGGATATATATAATTATATTTAACTATCCAAATAAATATCAAAACAGATTAATTATTTTTCTCGATGTTTTTGCAGTGTTCGAAACACACAAATGACAAGGACTGCAGTTATTATGTTTGTGAATTTATGAAATAGATCATATTTCATGAACAAACTAGCATCTCTAAAGAGGTATTTTTGAAAATAATTACTACTTCATTTAAAATAATTATTAATCCTTTATGTATTTCTATTTTTTCAGTACTACTATGACTGTCACCAAAACTCGTATTCAGAAGATGATATAGATGTGTTTAGAAATGAATGGGCAGTGTACCTGATGGAAGAATGTAATCAAATAGGACAATGAAGGTGAATTACTACTACTTATGTTATCTTTATATGATCATTTATATCTCCCTTGTTTACACTTATTGAATATCTGTGATCACCCTTCTTATGTTTCATATCCTTATATTATGGAGAATGGTTTTAGAAATGATTTTAGTTTCTAGTAAAGAATAAATTAATGAGAGAATATTATGAACTAATGACATGAAGAATACCGAGAAGACAAGTTAGGATTGTTTTGATAATTTAGGAAAATGATCCATGAGTTATTTGTGATGTGTACGAATCAACTGCACCTCAATCCGACTCACGGTGTGTCCGTTGTGGTTAAAAGTGTCTGATATCAGTTTCAAATTGACATTAACTTTAGAAAACAACACTACTGAATTAAAGAATATAGAGAAAATTCATTCGGATTGTTTTCATACTTTAGGAAAATGATACATGAGTCATTTTTGATGTGTACGAATTGACCTCACCTCAATCCGATGCACAGTATGACCGGTATGGCTAAAAGTGTCTGATATCAGTTTGAAATTGACATAAGATTTAAGAAACAACACTCCTGACATACGACAAACCGAGAAAATGAATTTGGATTGTTTTGATACTTTAGTAAAACGATCCATGAGTCATTTATCACATGTAATAATTGAGCGCACTTCAATCCCACACACGGTGCAACCGGTATGGATTAAAGTGTCTGATATCAGTTTCAAATTGACATTAACATTAGAAAACAACACTACTGACATATAAAATACTGATAAAAGCATTCGGATTGTTTTGATAATTTAGGAAAACAATCTATGAGGCATTTGTGACGTGTAAAAATCGACCGTACCTCAATCAGATGCACGGTGTGACCGGTATGGCTAAAAGTTTCTAATATCTGTTTCAAATTGACATTAACTTTTGTAAACAACACCACTGACATATAGAATACTGAGAAAACACGTTAGGATTGTTTTGATACTTTAGGAAAACGATCCACGAGTCATTTGTGACATGTAAAAATCACCCAAACCTCAATTCGACGCACGGTGTGGCCGGTATGGCTAAAAGTCTCTGATATCAGTTTCAAGTTGACATTAACTTTAGGAAACAACACAAGTAACATACGGAAAACTGAGAAAAAACATTCATATTGTTTTTATACTTTAGGAAAACGATCCATGAGTCATTTGTGATGTGTAAAAATCGACCTCACCTCAATCTGATGCACGATGTGACCGGTATGTCTAAAAGTGTCTGATATCAGTTTGAAATTGACATAAACATTACAAAACAACACTACTGACATACAAAAAATAGAGAAAATGCATTTGGATTATTTTGATACTTTAGGAAAATGATCCACGAGTCATTTGGGACGTTTAAAAAATGACATCACCTCAATCCAATGCATGGTGTGACTGATATGGCTAAAAGTGTCTGACATCAGTTTCAATTTGACATTAACATTAGTAAACAACACTACTAACATAAGGAATTCTGAGAAAATGCTTTCGTATTGTTTTGATAATGTAGGAAAATGATCTATGAGTCTTTTTTGATGTGTACAAAATGACCACACCTCAATCCGACACACGGTGTGACCAATATGGCTAAAAGTGTTTGATATCAGTTTTAAATTGACATTAACTTTAAAAAACAACACTACTGACATACATGATACCAAGAAAACGCATTCAGATTGTTTTGATACATCAAGACAATGATCCATGAGTCATTTATGACATGAAAAAATTTATCTCACCTAAATACGATGTACATTGTGACCTGTATGGCTAAAAGTGTTTGATACCAGATTGAAATTGATATAAACTTTAGAAAGCAACACTACTGACATACGAAAAACCGAGAAAACACATTCAGATTGTTTTGATACTTTAGGAAAACGTTAAATGAGTCATTTTTGATGCGTAAAAATCAATAACACCTCAATCTGATGCATGGTGTGACCGGTATGGATGAAAGTGTCTGATATCAATTTCAAATTGACATAAACTTTAGAAAACAACCCAATTAACATATGACAAACCGAGCAAACACGTTCTGATTGTTTTGATACTTTATGACAATGATCCATGAGTCATTTTTGATGTGTACGAATCAACCGAACCTTAACATGATGCACGTTGTGAATAGTATGGCTAAAAGTGTTTGATATTAGTTTGAAATTGAAACAAACTTAAAAAACAACACAAGTAACATACGGAAAACTGAGAAAATGCATTGCAATTGTTTTGATACTTTAGGAAAATGATCCCTGAGTCATTTGTGATGTGTACGAATCAACCACACCTCAATCCGATGCATGGTGTGACTGGTAAATCTTTTCATTAGATAAAGAATTATTATTTATTAAATGAGATAAATAATCCAAAAACATATTGATTTTATATTATTCCCTTTCATTATTATCAGAATGAAAAAATTTGAGTTTATCATTTTCATAGTTTAGTTTCAAATTTCCATATTAATGTATTCTTTCATATTAATGTTTTAATTTATTTCATTATTTTATTACTAACATAATATTTGTTTTCTTATATAGGTGAATTTTTTTCCTTGAGTTCGGATGCTTTGTTCGGCAACAAATATCATGGACGACAATTTTTGAGGGCGGATCACTGATATCAAAGGATGAAACATTAATGTTTATAACTGTTGTTAGATAATTGTAATTTTAACCATGTAAAACATTGTTTGAAATGTATATGGCAGTGTGTTTTTTTGTATTGATGTTGTTAAGTAAATTTATATAGCATCGTTTGTCAAAATATTGTGTGCAGGTGATATTTTATGCATGTGTATAGGTGATGGTTTGTGCAAGTATGCTGGTTTGTGCAGGTGTGCTGGTGTAGTTTTGCAGGTTTGCAGGTGCTGGATGTGCAGGTGTAATGGAAATTGCCTTTATCAGTGCTTTTTTTGAGCGCTAATAAATGATACATTTAAACGCGCTAAAAGAGCGCTGATAAAGGGCTCTATTATCAGCGCTATGAAAAGCGCTGATAAAGGAGCCCCCTTTATCTACATCAGCATTAACAGCGCTTTTCTGGTGCTGTTAATGCTAGGTTTTAGCACTGATAAAATAACACATTGTAGTAGTGGTGAGGAAAGGGGATATCACCTAGGTTGTTAATTCCAATTTAAAAACTGGGCCAAGAACATAGGAGGTGCGGTGGTGTCTATGTTGGTGTCTAACGGGGGGGGGGGGGTTGTCTAAGGGGGTGGAGTGTGTCTGGGGGGAGGGGGTGTCTTGGGCGGGTGGGGTGTCCAGTGGGTGGGGGGTGTGGTGGTGGTGGTGGTGGGGGGGGGGGGTTGTCCAAGGGGGTGGAGTGGGGGAGGGGGAGGTGGTGGGGGGTGTCCATGGGGGGCGAGGGGTGTCTAGGGAGGGTGGGGGTGTCCTGGTGGGTTAGGGGTGTCCAGGGGTGGGGGGGTGTCTAAGGCGGTGGGGGTGTCTTGGGGGTGGGGGGATTGCAAGGTATGTGGGTGTTTAGGGGTTGAAATACCAGTATAATACCTTAAAAATTACTTATACCCAATCCAACCAACATCAAAATTCCAACCCATTACCCAACCAATAGCCAATTAATCCTTAATATCAACACCCTTCCCATTATTCCTTGAACAAAAACTATAAATACAAAATCCCAATACAATTTTCAAGTAATATAAAGTCCATAGAACCTACCATATCACCACACTAAAAAATGGAAAAAACCTACACTACTACCCAAACCATCCACAATCCCTTCACATAGACCATCCTTATATCCATTACTCACCTCAAAACCATATGACTAACCAAACATTTTACCATTTTTAAAGTGTAGAACAAAAAACAGAAAACAAATCAAAGTGACCAGTATGCCACATACCACAAGAACTCTGATTTAGCCCAAATAAAAATAAGAAAAAAATAGATGCAGAACATTAAAACTAAGGTAACATTTACTAATTTGAGGTGAAGAAATAAAATCTTTCTTGATTAAAGATGGATATATGGGTGAAAGGAGTTTCACAACCTAGGGTAAAGAGAGTCCTTCTGGAGGATCTTTGGATTAGGGTTTGCAATCGGGCCGAGTGGGAGCTGGGCTGATATGTATTTGGGGGAAGAAATTCCCAGTGGTTTTTAAAAAACGTTGGTAAAACTTCTATTTTCCAATGGTTTTAATAAACCATTGTAATATATTAAGTAAATTATATATTTCCCAACAGTTTACTCGAACCTTTTAGAAAATGATAATTATAATAACACATTCCCAATGGTTTGAACAAATCTTTTGAAAATGCTGCCTTTTTTACAGTATACCAATAGTTTCTTCAAGACATTGCTACAAAACCATTGGAAAAACTCTATTTACAGTAGTGGTTATAGTCCACCTATGGGGAATTCAGTGTAATAATCTCTCATATATATCCACCCATAGGGACCTCACTATAATATCCACATTTAATGTATTTTTACACCTATAGGGAACTAGGTAAAATATATTTATATCAAAACATATTTATCCACCCACAAAGACTCTCCTAGGCCCAAACTCTAGAGAATTGGGTCATCATGACTCATGATGACTTCTAAATCCACTGTTTGGGCTACTATACATAAATATGGTATCTCATAAGATTTCTATGGGTCCACCATTTGGAAATATACCCACCAGTACCAACATTTTCTGAGATACTTTCCAACCTCAGAGGCTCCAACTATATTATCAATTGTCCACCCTCCCAGATTCTCCCCTCTAAAAAAATATATATTCCTATCCATTAATAAATTTATTATGGATAACTATATCTTCCACACTATCTTTACGTCATTATATTTATCATCATCATAATGAATTATAAATAACTGCCTTTTAACTAGTAATAATTTCCACATCACTATCAGTTATTAAAAATGAATTCATAAACCCACCATCAATTTATTCTTCCACCCAGTTTACCACACATATAATGGTTATGGGGAATATAATCACCCCAAATACATAAACTATTATCCGATATGGAACCTTTACTTCCAGATCATAGGATGTAATAAACCATATCACTAACACTTATCATATATTAGGTATACACAATTAAAAACATAATCATCAAACCACAAAAACCCTACTAAATATGGCATAATGTTATGCTACGGTGGAACTACCCATGTATAATTCACACTACCCAATGAGACTCACTAAATGATATTCTCAAAAGTATATAATGTTGTAAGATCACATTCCATTGTTGGATGAACCCCATGAAACTCAACTCCACTTAATCCCCTAAAATCACCAACACTTCATCTACTTTTTCTAGTGTGTGGAATGTTCCCCATGTCAAATTGGAATGTATATTTCTAGAAGTTATAATTTCTACCACTCTCACCTCTTATGGTATTTTATATGGTATTTCTTCTTATGAGATGATGAATTATTTAAGTATTGAATCATTTAAATATTTCATCATATTGGTTTCATAATATATTCATTTTACCTACTCACACATGTTATTCAATATAATTCTATGATGTTTTAAGGACAACACCTCAAATATTTATTTATTTAAAAAATTTTACAACGTAATTGATCAATGATGTTTTGTGAATAAAATGAATGGATGATTCTAAATATAACTTTAAAATATTTATGTATTTAAAAAATAAATTGGAATAGGTGTGAGTTGCTGATATTTTGAGGGATGATGATACCGTTATTAGTCATGACTAAGAATTAAAATTTTTATTATTCAAAAACTTTTATGAAAAAATTGAGAAAACATGAGTTCAACCACCCAAGAAAATTACAGCGCCATTGAAGGACAATTTAATCCTATTATATTTAAAATCTCTAACCAATATCTAGTCATTATTAGTAAATAATTTGGTATTAACATAAAAATTATGATGCATCGAGACTAAACATAATCCCACAATCACACCCTAAATATTACATTACTTTCTAATGGATCCTAATATTTCATGTTAGAATATGATAGAGACTTAATGGATCACAAACCAAATTTAAAGGACTACATTTATTCTAATGAAATTATGTTCCCCAATTCGAGGCTATATTAGCTTCCAATGCCACCTATGTCAAGTAGAGAGAAAGAAAATGGAATCTAAAATGAGTCTATTATAATTCCATAATTCTAACTAAGACTATGTACTCATTTCAAAATGGTTTATTTTTTCACCCATGAATATATTAAATAGATATGGTAACAAGTGTTACTATAAGATCCGAAAATCTATATTTCCAAATCCAGTTCTAAAAGTATAAACATTACATTCCCGACTTTAACAATGATAAATGTTTTCCAATTATTACCAAAAAAAATTAAATGTTTAATGTAAATACATGATTACTTAAATACCTGAGGACCATTTAGGTTTATATTTTTAATGAATTATAAAAAACTCTTAATAACCTAGGTTTATAAACAACTATCCCAACATTATCTCCCACTATAACCAAATTTCACAACAAGTCATCAACATTGTCCATGTGAAGTCATTCTAGACATAGTCTATTTAACATATTTCCTCATAACCTGGGGAAAATAAAACTTTATAAGGGTGATATCCGATGAAAATTAAGGTTAAACATAAGAATAATCAAAACATGACCATATTAAAGAAAAATATTAGCATAAGGGTTAGTGACTATGAACATAAAATTTGAAAATTATACCCTATATATCAGAGGTAAAAATAATGATCCCTTTAATAAAACATGTATGTTCATAACCCATGAGTTATAAAATAATCAAATAACACGATCCGTTAGAGTATAACATAAAACATGTAATTGTGTAAATAACATATAATATATCACAAACATGAGTAAAGGCCAACATCCAAGACAATATAAAATCATGCACAAGGTCCCATAATAGAATTGGGTTTTCTACATATCCAAGAATGATGTATCATGAGACCTAAAAATTACCCATATAACTAGAGTTTTATCTTAGTGCACCAATTAAAACATGCTCATGAATATATGTTCCCTATAAACAATAAAACTGAAGGAATAATCATAAGGGTTACCCATGAAATGAGATTAAAGTCATAAAAAACATGATATGATAAAAATAAACCATTAAAATAAATAATAATAACCTTATCCTAATATCATATCTTTGGTAAGGCATGAAAATCGACAACTAAATTAATCTTATAAGGAAAATAATTTTGAAATATCTCTTTAAAACAAATGTTGAGGAAAATATCATTTAAACTTTGAAAAATGATTTTTAAAACACAGAAAATTTCTAAATCCTTTTTCTTTGAAAATAACATATAAAAAAATACAATTTAATCTATGAAAACCATTCTAATAATCTTGAATTGTTTTTGTTTTAAAATTCTTACAAGAAAATTTAAAAAAATCATTGATTTTTTTATAAAACATAATTTTTTGAAGAAAAAATAATTTCTGACTAATGATAAAATTACATGAAACATATAATATCATTATAGGAAGTGTATTCATGATATAAAATGTAAATGAGTACAATATACACCTTTTAAATGGATGTAGGTTTATAATATAACATGTGTTTCAAAGAAGGAAAATTGAGACAAAACTACCTTACTCATTTGGTATATTTTGAACTGTAAACCACATGAAAGAGAGATAATCAATTAGATATGTATGAAAACATAAATTTTAGTATAATAATAATATATTACATTCATGGGAAGTATATACACCACTTCAAAAAAAAACAAGTGGTGAATATGTCTTAAGTCTCGTATAAATAAAAGTGAGATTAGAAATCCCCTTACAATTATCATGTCATTGAAGTCATAATTAATAAATTGAATATTTTATATGAATTCAGGTAAAATCCACATAAAAAAATTAAAATAAATCCTAAGACAATAAAAATTAATTTATTACATAATCATAGATTTAAATATTTAGTGAAATGATAGTTTAACCAAATGAATGGAAATTGTGTTAAGAATTCGCTTACAACATGTTTTCTATCAGATCGTATGACCCATAAAAGTTTTAATTATCAAAATAAACATTTAATGACATCAATATATTTATATTAATGATATTTAATATCAAATTTCAGTATATATACACCACATAAATGAAATCAGTGGTGAATAAGGAATATAGTTCACTAAGGAAAAAAGTGAGATAAGAAAATCTTACCTCACGCTCTCCTATAGTGGTGCATAATTTAACCTCCTTTATAATGGTTAAATAATATTATTAACAAATTATATAACTATATTACTATTTTTAATACCTTATTTAAACATCATATGACGAAATCATCAATAATATATCATTATTTTAATGGTTTCGTATGAGCCCGTTTCATGTTTTCATGATCAGTTTATTTGTGTATAATTATGGATTATCATGAAAAAATAAAATAGAACTCTATAATTGGAATTAAGTGGAATTTATTAACTTATAGTATTAAAACTTTTCCATATATCATTTTGGTTTCTTAAATGATGATGATTTATTTTATAAAATGTTAATTATAATTGTTTAGTTAATTTTGGTCCTTTTTCATAACATCATGAACTAGTTTATTTTTTTTGATATTATGCATATAAATTAGTTTCATAATGTAAAATAGCATATAATATTATTTTTAAAATTTTATTTTACACTAAAAACTGTTTTATGACCATCCAAGATGTTACTAATGGAAAAAGAACAGAAATATTATTCACAGAGGTGACTAAGTGACATAATTTGGACAACTGTTTCATTTATTTGAATAATAGTAAATAATAAGTGAGATGGAAATACAATATTACATTATAAACATAATATTTTAGAATTTAAATTATTATATAATTGTTATTCATTTTTAGATGAATGATATTAGGAGAATGTAGAAGAAGAAAATAAATTAAGAGAGGTCCTTTGAAAAAATTACCTCTTGAATGTCGCCCATTTGAGAGAACCTTGATGAACTTGGATCCGATATTTGGGTGAGAAAAGTATAACATGGATGTGGGGAGAGTAATTATGAGGGTTTTTTATAATGATTTTTAGAGATAAAAGTCTTGTGATTCTTAATTGGGTGGTGAGGGGTGGTATTTAAACTCGAGGAGATGTGGGTTTAAGTGATTAAATAATGAATATTTTATAATTAAAACCGACCACATTGAGGTGGTATCAATTTGAAAAACATATATTATTAATTAATGTTGTGAATTCAGTTTTTGGTTGATAAATACCTCAATCACCCTTCAAAATTTGTATTTTTTTGGGTAGTTTAAACTTTTAACTATTTACTTTGACACCTTTAAGTATTTTACCTATACTATGAGAAATAATTTTTTTACCATTGTAAATATGTTTTATAAAAAGAAGAAATTAAACATAAAGACTAATTTGGGCTATATTATTCAAAATATGTAATCCATTTTCTTAATTAAAATCATATAATTGGCTACATTAGATTTAAAAAATTAATCTCACAAACACAATGAGGAAGCAGGTTTTAACATGTGATGTTCGAAAGATATAAATGATTTTATATCAAATTTCAATGTGAAATTGATTAAAATGTAATAAGTTGAATTTTATGATTTATAATTTTACTAAATATACTTTAAAAAACATTTAAAATATAATTTAACTATTTACATATGTTGGTAAAAAAATTAATATTAAATTTAAATTATGTATTTTCATTATTCCTTAAAAAATGAAACATATCAGAAAAATAACACAAACTCAACCTAATATATTATTTATATACCTCATCAAAAAATAAATTTTACTTTTTCAAATAAAAATTATGAAAAAATAAAAATTGAGTTTTAAAATAGGTGTGGCATCAAAAGGGGACAAAACAGTCTTTAGAAACAATATAGCTTTTTATGCTTAAAAATTGATTTATTCTAATCTGCACCCAATCAAACATATTGTATGAATTTAATTTTTTTATTTAATATATAACATATAAACTTCTTTAATATTCTTTAATAATAGTGATTAATTTAATTTTTTAAGAAACAATTCCACGGTGAGTATAAAAATAGTTTTTATAAAAGTACATCCTTCCGGATTTAATGGTTTTTATTTTCATTTAGGATTAATTGGTGACCAATGAATTAATTTTATAAACACGTGTAAACTATATTTTCATAAATTAGTTAATCTCATTCATTACTATAATTCTAATGACTAGGTGATAATGGTTATGTTATAATAAAAATATTTTTAGAGTTCATTTAATCACATCATTTTGTGAAAAGTAATCTGTTGAAGAGATTACATTTACTTAAAATAAAATATATTAAAATCTTTAGGTGTTACATTCTACCCCACATAAGATTATTTTCCCTCTAAATTCATTACTCAGATGAAAATATAAAGATACATTTACCTCATCACATCCCCAGGTAGCTAATAGCTTCAAAAAATTGGATGTTTTACCCAGAGACTTTAATCAGGTGTGTGGTATTGTTTTGTAGAATTTTATCTTTATGATACATAAATTCATCATGTTATTAATTATAATAATGATCTTATTCCAACTGTATTCTCTTTGGGTTTATTAAATGTGAAGGATGGGGTATGTACTTCCTTAGGAGAGATACATGGAACATATCATGGACTTGAGAGATATTCAGTGGAACAACCAATAAATAAGATACCATCCCAAAACAGTCAATAAAAAAATTTCATCCACCCAAATTTGTAATTTCACTTGAAAATTAAAGATAGATGTTTTAAAATTACATTTTTGGGAAACCCACATCGTAAAAGGGGTCAATAAAACTTCCTTTTAAAAATAATAAAGTGGAAGTACGATGGTCACCTAAGATAACTCATACTAGATTTCCATTTTGGGAAACATGGAAATGGAAGATAAAAATAACTCTCAAGGACTAATATAGATTGAAAAATAAAATGATCATGTGAAAGTTAACCATAAGAAAACTACAAATATCTGATGTATCCAAAGTCGATTGATAAAATTAAATGGATAACATTTTTACTTCAAAATAACTTTCCAGATTTTTCAAAAATATGTTACTTCCTAATATAAGAACATAAAGAAACATACTTACTCGAAAAGTAGAATTTCATCCAAATATTTTCTCCGCATTATGAGAATTCATGATGTTTTTTATTCCTAAAGCATTAGAATAAACTTTTACATATCAAAACATAAAAGAAACATAACTTTCTATTCCTCATATCTTTAGGAATAAACCAAAACTAAATTGGTTTTTACATGGTATAATATTCCAAAGGGAATAAACCATTATATGATGAAAAAGTAATTTAATCTATATAATAAATCAGTAATACAAAAAGTTAATCATAGATCATTAGATAAGTAACAATCCTTAAAATTCCACAAAAATATTCTAAAATAATATTTAAACCCAAAATTAAGAAGGATTTTATCACATTGTCTTATTAGAATTTTTAAATATTTATCTCTAAATAATACCTATCACTATTATTATATAATAAAAAAATTATAACTTCTTAAATCAAATCATTTCCAATGTCATGGTTATTTATAACACATATTTTTACAAATTGAACTTAACATATATCCATAAGATATTTTAAATAATAGAAATTAATTTTAGACTATCTTGGATATCATGTATTCAAGTGGTAGATGATATACCTTTTTTTCCCTTCATCTGTGGGTTCAATTCCCATGACCTTACTTGATGATATGGTTTGTCATCCATCCTATGAGTTTTCATTTTCTTAAAACTAAATTATTATAATCCTTATAGAATTCCATAAAGGTGATAAATATCCTAAAAAATAACCTTAGTATGTTTTAACCTCAAGTCTTATGTCATAACTTTTATTTTTCCTCCCAAAATGTAATAACCCATAATTACCTCAAAAATTAATATCTCAAAAAATACCCTTAGCCTCCTTAAAATTTCACAAAAAAGCCCTAAAAGGGGTTTCCCAGACACTGAAATTATGATCAACCTAAAAATTATAAACCCATGATGATATTTATAACTCTTATGAATTCTATGAAGTTTAACATCCTAATATCCAAAGTTGTATAAACCTCCCTCCGATACCACCTATAAAATCTTAGAATGCACACTTCTCGATTTGGTGATAAAAATACGAACATTACATTCCTGACATCGATAATAATAAATGTGGCTGAATTTTTTCCTAGAAAACCTAGAAACGTGAAAGTAAATATTAGATCACTTACATACACAAGGACCTTTTTGGTTTAGAGTTTTATGGAATTGAGACAAACTCTTAACAAATTGGGTTGATAAATAAATGGCTTATCAATATCTCCCATTGTACCAAATTTCACAATAGGTAATCAACACCATCCATGTGGAATCCTTATAGAAAAGTTTTTTTAAACTTTTTTTAATAACATGGGGAAAGGAAAACATAATAAGGGTTTGATTATATGCTATGTACAAAAATAAATATCAGTAATAAACCCATGAACATATGAAAGCATAAGCTTCACATAAGGGTAAGTGATATTGAAACGGACATTTTAAAATTATACATTGTATAACAAGGGTCAAATTCACGATTCATGCAATAAAACAAGGATTTTCATAAAACGTGATTTCTAAAATAATCAAAGAACATGAAACCTTATAGAATAACATAAAACATGTAGTTGTTGAAATAACATATAACATGACATAGTCATGATTCAAGGATAACTTCCAAGATTATATCACATGTTGGATAAGGTCCCATAACTTAATTAGGTTTACTACCTATCCAAAATTGATTTATAATGAGACTAAAACACTATCCAATGCATTGGAGCACTATTTGGGTGCACCCATTACAACATGCACATGAATATGTTTTCTACATAAAGAATCGAACATAAGGAATAATCATAAGTGTTACATGTATAAAGGAATAAAATTCATAAACATCATATTATTTTTAAGATTAACCATTCATAGAAATAAAAATAATGGTATCCTTGGATCATATCCTTGGTAATTAATGAGATACACCAACAAAATTCATCTTAGATGGAATATAAATTTGAAATATCTTTTTAGAACATTTCATGAGGAAAATATCATTTCTTCTTTGAGGAATTATTTTTTTAATCATAAAACATTTATCAAACATTTTTTTAAAATCACCTTTAAAAACTTGTAATGGAATATTTTAAAACCATTTTACACATATTTGAAATCCTTTTTTGAATATTCTTAAAACATCATTTAAAAAGATCTTTAAAAATAGTTTTAGAAAACACGATTTTTTGAATAAAAATATTAAGACCGAAGAATAAATTACATGAAACGTTTAATATAATGTATTGAAGTATATTCATAATACAACACATCAAAGGGACATATTTACACCTTGTAATTGAAGGTAGTTTCATAACATAACATGTATTTCAAAGAAGGAAAATTGAGGAAACATTACCTTACCGATTTGTTAAATTTTGAATTGTAAACACCATGAAATAGATATAATAAAATGGATTTGTAAATAGAATTAAATTTAAGTATAAGATTCATATATTAAATTTATGTGTAGTATATACACCACTTAAAAGGAACTAGTGGTGAAAATGACATTAGTCTTGCAGAAATACAATTTAGACTAGAAATCCCCTTATAATTATCATATCATTGAAGTGAGCATTAATCAATTAATTCTAATATGTGTATTTAATGTACATACAAATAAAACAAGTAGAAATAAAATATAAGATAATCATAATTAATTTCACACATAATTATGTAGTGACATAATCAATGAAATGTTAGTTTAATCCAATGAGTGGAAATTGAGTTAAGAATTCACTCAGATGATGAATCCCATTCTCCCTACTACCCATTCTAATCTCAACACAATATTCTTCCCTCTAGGGTTTTTAAATCCCTTCACATAATGGTGGGTCTTCCAATAATATTTTTTTATCTAATTTTCTTAATTTTGGAGTTTTTTGGTTTTTATTTATTTTGGGTTTATCATCATTCATCTTCTTCCTAGGATATTCTGGTCAACCACACCATTCCAGACCCCATTCTTGATCAGGCATGATGGTGAACAAGATTTCTTGCGATGTATTGGTGTTAGATCACTATAGAGATCATTGATCCCCTTGTTCCTAGATTCTATCCTTTTGGGTTTATTTTATTCTTACTCTCTAGAGTGGTCTTGTTTCCTCCTCTTTCACCCCTTCTCTATTGGTTTGGTTTGATACACTTGAATCCATCTTGGTTGTGTGTATTGGGTTTTCAGTCTAGTTTTGGATTTTTCTATTTTGAGTAATGGTGACATGGTATTATTCATAATGTATTTCTCCCCTTGGGTTGTTTTCAACCCTATGATTCGCCTCATACTATTTTATGTGTTATATTGGTTTAGTCTTTGATGTTATTCTTCAACCCCAGATCAAACTTATGACTTTTTCAATTGATGTGTTTTTGATAGTTTTTTTTCACTCGGTTTATTTTTTTTATGAAAATGGTGTATGGGTTTTTAGGTTATTATTTTATGACAAAGATGATGGTTCATGGATTTCTTTGCCTAGTGTTAGCTCTAGCGGCTATGTATGATGGTCATGGTGATGGGTGTGCTTACTATTGTGGATGAAGTCCACCCCTTATTCAAATATTTCTTGTGGATTCCTGTAATGGACCGGGCCTCTTCTGTCGATTACTTTGTAAAAACGTTTTTTTATGATGTGGTCAATGCGGCGAACATCAAAAATAATAATTATTTTTAATAATAAATGGTGACGTGTTAATAAATTTTATTTGGGGTTTTGTTATAAGTGTTATACTAAATAATTATAATAATAATGTTGGTTTTTTTTTGATAGATCTGGTAATAATGATTTAATGAGAATTATGTTTTGAATTAAATGCAATGAGATATGAGAATAAATTAAATATGTTATGATAATTGTGTAAAAATAAATAAATAAAGGTTTAAAATAAATTTGCGGCGTGCCACAAGGAGAGAGAAGATGAAAAAATATAATAATATGAAATAAAAGGGGAGGCGCACCAACAAAATAAAGATTGGAGAGAGAAAATAAAATTTATTGAAAAATAAATATAAGAGAGAGGCGCCACTTTTTGTGGGAGAGAATCTTGGGAGAAAGAATTAATAAAGATTGGAGAGAGGGAGGAGTTATAAGATATTAATGGGAATAAAATTAAGTTTGAAATAAATAGTAAAGGAGATAATTGGTGATGAATTTCCAACGTGAAAAATGAAAAATGGTGATTGATTGGAGTTAGAGAAATAAATAAATAAATAAATAATAAAATATAGTTATCATTTTTTTTTGATAATAAAACACTTTTTTCACAATAACTTCTTCGTGCGACCTCGGTTTCACGAACCGTCAGTGGAAGTGCGACCCGGATTACGAGACAAAAATTATGAGTCCAATATTGGATGTCTTTTTCGGGTTTTCAGATTGGGTACCCGAAATGCTCATGAATTAATAGATTTAATATTGTTATTATTACGGGATCTTGTATCCAACGTATCTCCCTCATACGGTATCGGATTGACGATCCGTCAGCGAGAGCGTAACCCTAAAATTATGACGGTCATTTTAAGACCATTAATGAGCTACTTTTATGACTCATGCCTCGGGTCAACGAAACACCACATATTGATAGAATTATCATTATTATTAAAACGCGTGGAAACCGCGTGACGTGTTGTGTGTTAACCAATCAAAACATGTAACATATGTACGGTCACATCGTGTATTAATTAATGCACGATGAATACGGATTTACCTATTCATTACCTATATAAGAACGAGGTCATGTTTTATCTTCCATATCGATCGCTTCTTTGTCGCACGACGACGCTCTTGGACAATCGAGAAGTATTCCTCCTCTAACTTCTTTGTCCGAGCTCCGAATTACGATCCGTCAGTGGCCACAGGATCGTAGCGACGAGACGAAGCTTCTAAGCCCGGACTTGTCACCTTTCCTTCCGGCCTTCCTTCTGCAGCTTCCATCCTAGGAGGCGTTTGTCGGGTTTGGCGAAGTCGGAGGACACCGAAGGACGTCGTCGGAAGCGACTTGATCGGGACCTTTTGAAGTAGGGGTTTACCTTCGTCTCTCTATTTGGTACAACATGCGGGGTTGGATATTTTTCTTTTGTTCCATGGGATGCATTTGAACTTTAAATAAAGATAATAACCTGATAAAGAAGGGTTTGGGGTTTTGTGCTGTTTCTATTGCCTTCCAGTTTCTTTATCTTCTGATTGTGATTTTGGATTGAAAGGCCTTTGCCTACTAAAAATAAAGGCCGTTGGTGGCCTTTGCGTGCGCAATTGATATCTGAATTGTTTGTGGTTGGTTTTGTTAAAACATGGAAAATGGATAAGCACGTAAAGACTGGCTGATTAAATGAGAATGAAAACCTTTTGTGATCACCCCGGTTGAACAAAATTGGAATAATGAACATGTTGGTGGTTTGGTTGTTTTGTGGGAAATGTTTTTGTAAATGATGGGGTTGAAATGGGAAGTGGTTGGTTGTGGAAAATAACTTTATTTATGAAAAGTGTTTTGATTATGAAAAGTGTTTTGGAAGTAAAAGGTGTTTTCAAATGCGTAAATGTTTTGTGTGTGGAAAGGGTTTTATGTGTGGAACTTTGAAATAAATGAATGATGGAATGTTATATGGTTGTGATAATCTTTTTTTAATGAAATGGCATGTGGTTACTTGCGTTTTACCTAACCTTGGTTGTGGATGGAAGGGATATGTTTGTGAAAGGTTTTTGTCTGGATGATAGTTGCCCAGTAGTAATAATTTGTTAAACCATTTCATGAAACATGAAAACCCAAATGGGGTTGGGGGATGATTGTTTGGTTGTTGATGCATGCTTCGTGGTAGCAGTGCCGAGGCACATGCTCAGTTCCTCTTTTTAAGAAGCCATAGGTTGGGCTGTGTGTTTAGTATATGTATATATATAATTGTATCTTTGTGTTTTGTCGCACCACACCCATGTCAAGAACCTAGTGCCGAACACTCCCATTTTATGGGAGAGGGTGTTCCCCATTAGTTACTAGCTCCTTCCTGCTCCTTCTTCCATAGGCTATGATGGCTTGAGGTGACCTTTCACCCAAGACTCTTCGGGTAGGTCTCAGAGGCTATGATGTCTTGAGGCGACCTTTAGCCCAAGACTCTTCGGGCAGGCTTACCGTTCCCAAGAACCTTCGGGATGAGGCCCAGGTGTCTGCGGGCGAGTTAGTGGTTGTGGCCCAGGTGTGTGAGGGCGAGATGCATGGTTGTGAGGCCCAGGTTTGTGCGGGCGGGTTGCGTGGTTTGGCCCAGGTGTGTGCGGGCGGGAAGAGTGTGGTAGCGTCAGGACGTTTTCCGTTAGGAAGCGCATCATCTAATTTAGTGGGAAATGGTGCGGGGTACCCAATACTTTTGTTCTATATATATACTAAACTTGTTTGTGTTACTTGGTGAGTGTGACAAGTGAGGATGGGTGGATAGTTTTTCCTTGTTAGTTTCTGGTTCTTCTGTTTTCTCACGGGACCTTAGGGTGTCTCCCCACTTGTGCACGAGAGCTTTAGGTTCTCTACTGAGTATACTTGTATGCTCACCCTACATTGTTTCAGGTTTTCAGGAGGACTACCAGGGCTGTGCGGGACCCTACTAGTCAGGCAGTGGGAGCTGTGTAGTTGCTGTTTTCTTTTTTTTTCTTTTGGTACTGTACTCACTTGTACTTTAAGCTTATTTGTACTTGTACCCATTTCAGTTTATTTATACATGCATATGGGACTTGTTTGGGTTTCTTTTCAGCACCTTTGTTCTTTTTTCCTTTTTGGTGGTTGACTTGTCCTATTTACGATCCTAACTATAAAAAGGGTAATGCCTCCCATGATTGAAAAAATAATAAACTCATACCCTTGGTGCTAGTCGCCGCCCCGGGGCCTACTGGAGGCGGGACTCGGGGGTCATTATCTCCCTTTCACCATTGCCAGCTCAGGAGGGGCATCTTTGATGGAAGGGGGTCGTGAGAGAATGGTATCAGAGGAATGGTTGAGAGATAGGATGGATTCTGGAGTTAGGCACAGTGAGGATTGCATGGGATGGTAGGGAAACAATGTTAGCTGATCTTGGTGTGTGACATAGGCCAGGGAAGACCGGCTAGGACATGGGATTTTAGGGCCCCCCGTGATCCGATGCAAGGACTCTGAGCCTACCGGAAAACCAAGTGAGGCTACATTGATTTCAGGGTAGAAACCCTAGGAAAGGTACATGCATCATCATGTTTGTGTTTTACTTGATTTGGGGCGTTCTAGGAATAAATTAAAATGATAAAATGAACCCTTAAGAAATCTCATTACTACTCGGGCTTAGTTTTTCCTTGTTTACCGTACAGCTATGGCACCCGGACGGCTTTCCCAGGTGGCTCAGGCGGCCGAGGCCCAGCAGGTTCAGGAGAACGATCAACTGAGGATCGATCGAGAGGAGGAAGACAGCCAGTGGCAGAAGACCCTCTGTTCTTTCCAGTATCAGACTCTCAAGAAGTACGAGGGAAGTACTTCGGACCTGGAGACGTAGGGGTGGCTTGAAGATCTAGGGATCGCTTTTACCTTGATCCGTGCTCCGAAGGAGTACTGGGTCCCCCTAGCGGTCAGTCAGCTGAGAGGCGCGGCGCGCCAATGGTGGATGCTCTACCTCGGGGAGAGGAAGGAGGCAGAGATTCCATGGGCTGACTTCGAAAAGGTGTTCCGAGAGGAATTCCTTTCTTCTTTGATCAAGGCGGAAAAGCGTCAGGAGTTGCTCTCCCTTCAGCAGGGGAGTATGACTGTTCGAGAGTTGGGAATTAAGTTCAAGAATCTCCTACGCTTTACTCCGGAACTCTTTTAGGATGAAGAGTCTCGGGCGAGACGTTTGGAAGAGGCGCTTCATCCTTCGCTCCAGTATGTTGTGACCCCCTTCACCCTTCTGACATACTTAGCCGTACAGAAGAAGGCAGAAGTTGTAGAGAGGATGCACTTGCAGGGAGGTGCACCCCGAGAAGGGATCCAGGCGGGTCCGTCGAAGGGGAAGGCAGTCAGTAGCAGACCTCCTACGACCGGACCTTCCAGGTTCAGGCCGGTGGGGAGTAGGCCCCAGTGGTTCCAGTTCAGGTCTTTAGGCCCTCGTCCTTCCTTCTCGAGTCCTGGACTGAAGTGTTTTTCTTGTGGAGGTTTTGGGCACTTCCGGAGTCAGTGCCCGACCAGAGCTCAGCACGGTGGAGGTGGTCAGGATTAGTACTCGCCTCAGCAGCAGTTGCCGTCGAGGCCCTTTCAGCAGCAGCAGGGCCCTCCGAGGGTAGACCCTGTAGGAGGAGGCCGATCTCAGGGTGCTCCTCAAGGACCTCGACCAGGGCGTGGTCGGGGAGGCGGTCGACATCAGAGAGGCAGAGGAGCTGGGCGTGGACAGTTGCACGCTGTAGAGTTGGTAGCTCCAGCAGGACCAGAGGTGGTACGAGGTACGATCTGTTTGTTCGGCACTCTTGTTTCTACCTTGTTTGATTCAGGAGCTTCGCACTCTTTTGTTGCACCCAGTCTAGCCCATGCTTTGGGTCTAGACGTAGAGAGACTTTCTATACCCCTGGTACTTAGTACGCCTGTTGGAGGTCAGACCCGGTTGTCCTGTGTTTGTCGGGGATGCGAGCTGACGTTGGGACCACATCGGTCCATTGGAGATCTTCTTTTGCTACAGATGCAGCCATACGACGTCATCTTAGGCATCGACTGGCTGTTCTCTGTTAGTGCTATTATCGAATGCTTCCGGAGAAGAGTCGTGTTCTCCGATATGGATGGACAACGTGTGACTTTTGTTGGCGAGAGGAGCTATCAGGTGGGAAGCCGGCATGTGAAGCCTCTCTTTTCTTTGTTGGGTGGGATATCAGTGGTTCCAGATGATACAGAGATGATGAATGTTCCAGAAGTTGTTGGGGAATTCCTCGATGTCTTTCCCGAGGAGGTTGTGACTCTACCCCTTCGACGTGATGTTGAGTTTGGGATAGACTTATAGCCAGGTGCCCGTCCGATCTCGATGGCTCCTTATCGGATGGCACCTTCGGAGTTGCGGGAGTTGCGGATTCAGATTGACGATCTGATGGACACAGGTTTCGTTCGACCCAGTGTGTCGCCATGGGGTGCTCCGGTTCTGTTCATGAAAAAGGCGGATGGTGGTCTCAGGCTATGCATAGACTACCGGAGGCTGAATCAGGTAAAGGTCAAGAACCGTTACCCCCTTCTGAGAATAGATGATCTCTTCGACCAGCTGAGGGGAGCATGTTGGTTTTCTAAGATTGATCTACGGTCGGGATATCATCAGCTAAGGGTAAAAGACAGTGACATCCCAAAGACAGCTTTCAGGTGCAGGTATGGGCACTTCGAGTTTGTAGTAATGTCGTTTGGGGTTACGAATGCACCAGCTGTGTTCATGGGTCTTATGAACTTTGTCTTCCGAGAGTTCCTGGACCAGTTCGTCGTTGTGTTCATCGATGACATCTTGATCTACTCAAGATCAAAGGAAGAGCACGTTGAGCATCTCAGGGCTGTCTTGGAAGTCCTTCGGCACCATCAGCTTTATGGAAAGTTGTCAAAATGTAAGTTCTTGACGCAAGAAG
This sequence comes from Viscum album, assembly GCA_963277665.1. Lineage (NCBI taxonomy): Eukaryota > Viridiplantae > Streptophyta > Magnoliopsida > Santalales > Viscaceae > Viscum > Viscum album. Next base: position 1,772,425,766 of record OY728163.1, on the reverse strand, counting down.
TACACTTCCTTGGGCACTTAGTGTCTCAGCATGGAGTGTCAGTGGACCCGTCGAAGGTATAAGCAGTTGTTTCTTGGACAGCACCCAAGAGCGTGGCAGAAGTTCGTAGTTTCCTGGGGTTGGCTAGATACTATCAGAGGTTCGTCTCGGACTTCTCTCGAGTTGCTGCTCCGTTGACAGATTTGACTAGGAAGAATCAGGTCTTCCTGTGGAATGAGCAGTGCCAGGAAGCTTTCGACTACCTGAAGGAGAAGTTGGTTAGTGCTCCCATCCTTAGGTTTCCAGAGGAAGGATCCTTGTATGAGGTGTTTTGTGATGCCTCTGGCCTTGGCTTGGGATGTGTGCTGATGCAGAAGAAGGGTGTGACCTGCTATGGGTCTAGGCAGTTGCGTCCTCACGAGCGGAACTATGCCACCCATGACTTGGAGCTTGCAGCAGTAGTGTTCGCATTGAAGCTGTGGCGATATTACCTCTTTGGGGAGCGCTTTGTGGTCTTCACCGATCACAAGAGCTTGCGCTATATCTTCTCCCAGCGTGACTTGAACTTGCGACAGCGGAGATGGGTCGAGTTTCTCCAAGACTATGACTTTGAGATCTCATACACTGAAGGTAAGGGAAACGTTGTGGCTGATGCCCTGAGCAGGAAGACGCATCAGGAAGTGGTTCGGGAATCTGCTGATGCTTGGAAGGCGATGGGGGAGTTGGCTGCCTTGCACTTGGATGCGAGGGTGGAAGGTGCTAGAGGCTGCTTGTTTCAGATGATGGTACAGTCCTCTTTGTTGCAGCAAGTGGAAGAGTCTCAGTGGGGAGACCCTGAGGTGGAAGTGTTGCGGGATCGTGTCGATCAGGGGAACGCTCTGGAAGGATGGTCGGAGGACACCCGACATCAGATGCTCTTTCATGGAAGGTTGTTTGTTCCAGAGGTGATGCATGATGAAGTCCTTCGTGAGTTCCATAGCTCAGCCTTGGCAGTACATCCAGGTGTTTCGAAAATGTACCTAGGCCTGAGGGGACAGTTTTGGTGGCCCGGGGTGAAATGGGCAGTGGCAGAGTTTTTGGCTAAATGCCTGGTGTGTAAACATGTGAAGGCTGAACACCACGTTCCTGGTGGTTTGTTGCATCCTTTAGATTTTACCGAGTGGAAGTGGGACGACGTCTTGATGGACTTCGTCACAGGACTACCCAGAGCTCAGGGCGGGCATGATGCTATCTGGGAAGTGGTGGATCGACTGACAAAATCTACTCACTTCTTGGCCATCAAGGAGTCAGGACATGTGAGTACCTTAGCACAGAGGTACGTGGATGAGGTGGTGCGTTTGCATGGAGTTCCGAAGACTATCGTCTCAGATCGGGACACTCAGTTCACCTCACGAGTCTGGAAGGGGTTACAGCATGCTTTTGGCACCCAGCTACGCCTTGGCACTGCTTTTCCCCCTCAGACTGATGGACAGACAGAACGGACTATCCAGACATTGGAGGACATGCTGCGAGCATGTGTTCTGGATTTCAGAAGATCATGGGTACGACACTTGCCTTTAGTAGAGTTTTCCTACAACAACAGCTTCCACTCTACTATCGGCATGGCTCCTTTTGAGGCTTTGTATGGAAGAACATGTCGTTCACCCTTTTGCTGGGCAGAGGTTGGTGAGACTGGTACTCTTGGACCAGAAGTAGTGCAGAGCACCACGGAGAAAGTCCAGCTAGTGCGGGAGAGGATGAAAGCAGCTCAGGATCGGCAGAAGTCTTATGCTGATCGTCGGAGGAGGCCCTTGGAGTTCGAGGTGGGAGATCATGTGTTCTTGAAGGTTTCCCCTCGACGGGGGCAGCGGAGGTTCGGAAAGGGGAGTAAGCTCTCCCCTAGGTTCATCGGACCTTTCGAGGTGCTGAGGTGAGTTGGCGAGGTGGCATATCAGCTGGCCCTACCACCTCAGTTGGAGAGGGTCCATGACGTCTTCCATGTCTCCCAGCTTCGTCAGTACATACATGATGACTCTCATGTCATCAACTGGGGAGAGCTAGATGTGGGAGAATACGCGACCTTCGAGGAACGAATAGTCAGGATCGAGGATCGCAAGCAGAAAGTGCTCCGTGGACGAACCATCGGCTTGGTTCATGTGTTGTGGAGGCATGACGACCTTGAGGAGAGCACTTGGGAGCGGGAGACCCAGATGCGCGCTCAGTACCCAGGGTTGTTTTGACTTGTACCTTCCTTTGTTTGTTGGTGTTACCTTGTACCTTTGATATATAAAATGTTGGCTTGTTGGATGTGAGATCTTTGTTCCTTGTTCTTGGGAAGTGTGTGGCTTGTCCGGATATATGGGAAAGGAAAAACCTGATCCTTAATCAAGACACATTAATGAGGATGCGATTAAACCCGTGCAGGTGAGTCAGTGCCGCCTAAAGCGGATAGTATCTTGACATAGGAGAGGGAATTCCAAACTCATAGAGTTGTTGGTTGGTTCCTTGTCATGACGAGATCCCTGATAGGTATCTTGTGGAGTGGTTCTTCAGATCCTTTCCTTCTACTGGGTCAGTTTTTTATTCTCGAGGACGAGAATGTTTTGAGAGGTATCTAATGTAATGGCCCGGACCTCTCCGGTCGATTACTTTGTAAAAACTTTTTTTTATGATGTGGTCAATGCGGTGAACATCAAAAATAATAATTATTTTTAATAATAAATGGTGACGTGTTAATAAATTTTATTTGGGGTTTTGTTATAAGTGTTATACTAAATAATTATAATAATAATGTTGGTTTTTTTTATAGATCTGGTAATAATTATTTAATGAGAATTATGTTTTTAATTAAATGCAATGAGATATGAGAATAAATTAAAGATGTTATGATAATTGTGTAAAAATAAATAAATAAAGGTTTAAAATAAATTTGGGGCATGCCACAAGGAGAGAGAAGATGAAAAAATATAATAATATGAAATAAAAGGGGAGGCGCACCAACAAAATAAAGATTGGAGATAGAAAATAAAATTTATTGAAAAATAAATATAAGAGAGAGGCACTACTTTTTGTGGGAGAGAATCTTGGGAGAAAGAATTAATAAAGATTGGAGAGAGGGAGGAGTTATAAGATATTAATGGGAATAAAATTAAATGTGAAATAAATAGTAAAGGAGATAATTGGTGATGAATTTCCAGCGTGAAAAATGACAAATGGTGATTGATTGGAGTTAGAGAAATAAATAAATAAATAAATAATAAAATATTGTTATCATTTTTTTTGATAATAAAACACTTTTTTCACAATAACTTCTTTGTGCGACCACGGTTTCACGAACCGTCAGTGGTAGTGTGGCCCTGATTACGAGACGAAAATTATGAGTCCAATATTGGATGTCTTTTTCGGGTTTTCGGATTGGGTACCCGAAACGCTCATGAATTAATAGATTTAATATTGTTATTATTACGGGATCTTTTATCCAACGAATCTCCCTCATACGGTATCAGATTGACGATCCGTCAGCGACAGCGTAACCCTGAAATTATGACGGTCATTTTAAGACCATTAATGAGCTACTTTTATGACTCATGCCCTGGGTCAACGAAACACCACATATTGATAGAATTATCATTATTATTAAAATGTGTGGAAACCGCGTGACGTGTTGTGTGTTAACCAATCAAAACATGTAACATATGTACGGTCACATCGTGTATTAATTAATGCACGCTGAATATGGATTTACCTATTCGTTGCCTATATAAGAATGAGGTCATGTTTTATCTTCCATATCGATCGCTTCTTTGTCGCACGACGACGCTCTTGGACAATCGAGAAGTATTCCTCCTCTAACTTCTTTGTCCAAGATCCGAATTACGATCCGTCAGTGGCTACAGGATCGTAGCGACGAGACGACGCTTCTAAGCCCGGACTTTTCACCTTTCCTTCCAGCCTTCCTTCTCCAGCTTCCATCCTAGGAGGTGTTTGTTGGGTTTGGCGAAGGCAGAGGACACCGAAGGACGTCGTCGGAAGCGACGTGATTGGGACCTTTTGAAGTAGGGGTTTACCTTCGTCTCTATATTTGGTGCAACATGCAGGGTGGGATATTTTTCTTTTGTTCCATGGGATGCAGTTGAACTTTAAATAAAGATAATAACTGGATAAAGAAGGGTTTGGGGTTTTGTGCTGTTTCTATTGCCTTCCAGTTTCTTTATCTTCTGATTGTGATTTTGGATTGAAAGGACTTTGCCTCCTGAAAATCAAGGCCGTTGGTGGCCTTTGCGTGCGCAATTGATATCTGAATTGTTTGTGGTTGGTTTTGTTAAAACATGGAAAATGGATAAGCACGTAAAGACTGGCTGATTAAATGAGAATGAAAACCTTGTGTGATCACACCGGTTGAACAAAATTGGAATAATGAACATGTTGGTGGTTTGGTTGTTTTGTGGGAAATGTTTTTGTAAACGATGGGGTTGAAATGGGAAGTGGTTGGTTGTGGAAAATACCTTTATTTATGAAAAGTGTTTTGATTACGAAAAGTGTTTTGGAAGTAAAAGGTGTTTTCAAATGAGGAAATGTTTTGTGTGTGGAAAGGGTTTTATGTGTGGAACTTTGAAATAAATGAATGATGGAATGTTATATGGTTGTGAAAATCTTTTGTAAATGAAATGGCATGTGGTTTCTTGCGTTTTACATAACCTTGGTTGTGGATGGCAGGGATATGTTTGTGAAAGGTTTTTGTCTGGATGATAGTTTCCCAGTAGTAATAATTTGTTAAACCATTGCATGAAACATGAAAACCTAAATGGGGTTGGGGGATTATTGTTTGGTTGTTGATGCATGCTTCGTGGTAGCAGTGCCGAGGCACATGCTCAGTTCCTCTTTTTAAGAAGCCATAGGTTGGGCTGTGTGTTTGGTACATGTATATATATAATTGTATCTTTGTGTTTTGTCGCACGACACCCATGTCAAGCACCTAGTGACGAACACTCCCATTTTATGAGAGAGGGTGTTCCCCCTTAGTGACTAGCTCCTTCCTGCTCCTTCTTCCATAGGCTATGATGGCTTGAGGTGACCTTACACCCAAGACTCTTCGGGTAGGTCTCGGAGGCTGTGATGGCTTGAGGCGACCTTTAGCCCAAGACACTTCGGGCAGACTTACCATTCCCAAGAACCTTCTGGATGAGGCCCAAGTGTCTATGGGCGGGTTAGTGGTTGTGACCCAGGTGTGTGCGGGCGAGATGCGTGGTTGTGAGGCCCAGGTGTGTGCGGGCGGGATGCGTGGTTTGGCCCAGGTGTGTGCGGGTGGGAAGAGTGTGGTAGCGTCAGGACGTTTGCCGTTAGGAAGAGCAGCATCTAATTAAGTGGGAAATGGTGCGGGGTACCCAATACTTTTGTTCTATATATATACTAAACTTGTTTGTGTTACTTGGTGAGTGTGACCAGTGAGGCTGGGTGGATAGTTTTTCCTTGTAAGTTTCTAGTTCTTCTGTTTTCTCACGGGACCTTAGGGTGTCTCCCCACTTGTTCACGAGAGCTCTAGGTTCTCTACTGAGTATACTTGTATGCTCACCCTACGTTGTTTCAGGTTTTCAGGAGGACTACCAGGGCTGTGCGGGACCCTACTAGGCAGGCAGTGGGAGCTGTGCAGTTGCTGTTTTCTTTTTTTTCTTTTGGTACTGTACTCACTTGTACTTTAAGCTTATTTTTACTTGTACCTGTTTCAGTTTATTTATACATGCATATGGGACTGGTTTGGGTTTCTTTTCAGCACCTTTTTTCTTTTTTCCTTTTTGGTGGTTGACTTGTCCTATTTCCGATCCTAACTATAAAAAGGGTAATGCCTCCCATGATTGAAACAAAAATAAACTCATACCCTTGGTGCTAGTCGCCGCCCCGGGGCCTACTGGAGGCGGGACTCGGGGGTCATTATCTCCCTTTCACCATTGCCAGCTCAGGAGGGGCATCTTTGATGGAAGGGGGTCGTGACAGAATGGTATCAGAGGAATGGTTGAGAGATAGGATGGAGTCTGGAGTTAGGCACAGTGAGGATTGCATGGGATGGTTGGGAAACAATGTTAGCTGATCTTGGTGTGTGACATAGGCCAGGGAAGACCGGCTAGGACATGGGATTTTAGGGCCCCCCGTGATCCAATGCAAGGACTCTGAGCCTACCGAACAACCAAGTGAGGCTACATTGATTTTAGGGTAGAAACCCTAGGAAAGGTACATACATCATCATGTTTGTGTTTTACTTGATTTGGGGCGTTCTGGGAATAAAGTAAAATGATAAAATGAACCCTTAAGAAATCTCATTACTACTCGGGCTTAGGTTTTCCTTGTTTACCGTACAGCTATGGCACCTGGACGGCTTTCCCAGGTGGCTCAGGCGGCCGAGGCCCAGCAGGTTCAGGCGAACGATCAACTGAGGATCGATCGAGAGGAGGAAGACAGCCAGTGGCAGAAGACCCTCCGTTCTTTCCAGTGTCAGACTCTCAAGAAGTACGAGGGAAGTACTTCGGACCTGGAGACGGAGGGGTGGCTTGAAGAGCTAGGGATCGCTTTTACCTTGATCCGTGCTCCGAAGGAGTACTGGGTCCCCCTAGCGGTCAGTCAGCTGAGAGGTGCGGCGCGCCAATGGTGGATGCTCTACCTCGGGGAGAGGAAGGAGGCACAGATTCCATGGGCTAACATCGAAAAGGAGTTCCGAGAGAAATTCCTTTCTTCTTTGATCAAGGCAGAAAAGCGTCAGGAGTTGCTCTCCCTTCAGCAGGGGAGTATGACTGTTCGAGAGTTGGGAATTAAGTTCAAGAATCTCCTACGCTTTGCTCCGGAACTCTTTCCGGATGAAGAGTCTCGGGCGAGATGTTTGGAAGAGGCGCTTCGTCCTTCGCTCCAGTATGCTGTGACCCCCTTCACCCTTCTGACATACTTAGCCGTACAGAAGAAGGCGGAAGTTGTAGAGAGGATGCACTTGCAGGGAGGTGCACCCCGAGAAGGGATCCAGGCGGGTCCGTCGAAGGGGAAGGCAGTCAGTAGCAGACCTCCTACGACCGGACCTTCCAGGTTCAGGCCGGTGGGGAGTAGGCCCCAGCGGTTCCAGTTCAGGTCTTCAGGCCCTCGTCCTTCCTTCTCGAGTCCTGGAATGAAGTGTTTTTCTTGTGGAGGTTTCGGGCACGTCTGGAGTCAGTGCCCGACCAGAGCTCAGCACGGTGGAGGTGGTTAGGATCGGTACCCGCCTCAGTAGCAGTTGCCGTTGAGGCCCTTTCAGCAGCAGCAGGGCCCTCCGAGGGTAGACCCTGTAGGAGGAGGCCGATCTCAGGGTGCTCCTCAAGGACCTCGACCAGGGCGTGGTCGGGGAGGCGGTCGACATCATAGAGGCAGAGGAGCTGGGCGTGGACAGTTGCACGCAGTAGAGTTGGCAGCTCCAGCAGGACCAGAGGTGGTACGAGGTACGATCTGTTTGTTCAGCACTCTTGTTTCTACCTTGTTCGATTCATGAGCTTTGCACTCTTTTGTTGAACCCAGTATAAACCATGCTTTGGGTCTAGACGTAGAGAGACTTTCTATACCCCTGGTACTGAGTACGCCTGTTGGAGGTCAGACCCGGTTGTATTGTGTTTTTCGGGGATGCGAGCTGACGTTGGGACCACATCGGTCCATTGGAGATCTTCTTTTGCTACAGATGCAGTCATACGACGTCATCTTAGGCATCGACTGGCTGTTCTCTGTTAGTGCTGTTATCGACTGATTCTGGAGAAGATTCGTGTTCTCCGATATGGATGGACAACGTGTGACTTTTGTTGGTGAGAGGAGCTATCAGGTGGGAAGCCGGCATGTGAAGCCTCTCTTTTCTTTGTTGGGTGGGATATCAGCAGTTCCAGCTGATATGGAGATGATGAATGTTCCAGAAGTTGTTGGGGAATTCCTCGATGTCTTTCCCGAGGAGGTTGTGACTCTACCCCCTCGACGTGATGTTGAGTTTGGGATAGACTTACAGCCAGGTGCCCGTCCGATCTCGATGGCTCCTTATCGGATGGCACCTTCGGAGTTGCGGGAGTTGCAGATTCAGATTGACGATCTGATGGAGAAGGGTTTTGTTCGACCCAGTGTGTCGCCATGGGGTGCGCCGGTTCTGTTCGTGAAAAAGGCGGATGGTGGTCTCAGGCTATGCATAGACTACCGGAGGCTGAATCAGGTAACGGTCAAGAACCGTTACCCCCTTCCGAGAATAGATGATCTCTTCGACCAGCTGAGGAAAGCATGTTGGTTTTCTAAGATTGATCTGCGGTCGTGATATCATCAGCTGAGGGTAAAAGACAATGACATCCCAAAGACAGCTTTCAGGTGGAGGTATGGGAACTTCGAGTTTGTAGTAATGCCGTTTGGGGTTATGAATGCACCAGCTGTGTTCATGGGTCTTATGAACTTTGTCTTCCGAGAGTTCCTGGACCAGTTCGTCGTTGTGTTCATCGATGACATCTTGATCTACTCAAGATCAAAGGAAGAGCACGTTGAGAATCTCAGGGCTGTCTTGGAAGTCCTTCGGCACCATCAGCTTTATGGAAAGTTGTCAAAATGTAAGTTCTTGACGCAAGAAGTACACTTCCTTGGGCACGTGGTGTCTCAGCATGGAGTGTCAGTGGACCCGTCGAAGGTAGAAGCAGTTGTTTCTTGGACAGCACCAAAGAGCGTGGCAGAAGTTCGTAGTTTCCTGGGGTTGGATGGATACTATCGGAGGTTCGTCTCAGACTTCTCTCGAGTTGCTGCTCCGTTGACAGCTTTGACTAGGAAGAATCAGGTCTTCCTGTGGAATGAGCAGTGCCAGGAAGCTTTCGACTACCTGAAGGAGAAGTTGGTTAGTGGTCCCATCCGTAGGTTTCCAGAGGAAGGATCCTTGTATGAGGTGTTTTGTGATGCCTCTGGCCTTGGCTTGGGATGTGTGCTGATGCAGAAGAAGGGTGTGATCTGCTATGGGTCTAGGCAGTTGCGTCCTCACGAGCGGAACTATTCCACCCATGACTTGGAGCTTGCAGCAGTAGTGTTCGCATTGAAGCTGTGGCGACATTACCTCTTTGGGGAGCGCTTTGTGGTCTTCACCGATCACAAGAGCTTACGCTATATCTTCTCCCAGCGTGACTTGAACTTGTGACAGCGGAGATGGGTCGAGTTTCTCCAAGGCTACGACTTTGAGATCTCGTACACTGAAGGTAAGGGAAACGTTGTGGCTGATGCCCTGAGCAGGAAGCCGCATCAGGAAGTGGTTCGGGAATCTGCTGATGCTTGGAAGGCGATGGGGGAGTTGGCTGCCTTGCACTTGGATGCGAGGGTGGAAGGTACTAGAGGCTGCTTGTTTCAGATGATGGTACAGTCCTCTTTATTGCAGAAAGTGGAAGAGTCTCAGTGGGGAGACCCTGAGGTGGAAGTGTTGCGGGATCGTGTCGATCAGGGGAACGCTCCGGAAGGATGGTCGGAGGACAGCCGACATCAGATGCTCTTTCATGGAAGGTTGTTTGTTCCAGAGGTGATGCGTGATGAAGTACTTCGTGAGTTCCATAGCTCAGCCTTGGCAGTACATCCAGGTGTTTCAAAAATGTACCAAGGCCTGAGGGGACAGTTTTGGTGGCCCGGGGTGAAACGGGCAGTGGCAGAGTTTGTGTCTAAATGCCTGGTGTGTCAACATGTGAAGGCTGAACACCGCGTTCCTGGTGGTTTGTTGCATCCTTTAGATGTTCCCGAGTGGAAGTGGGACGACGTCTCGATGGACTTCGTCACAGGACTACCCAGAGCTCAGGGCGGGCTTGATGCTATCTGGGTAGTGGTGGATCGACTGACAAAATCTGCTCACTTCTTGGCCATCAAGGAGTCAGGACATGTGAGTACCTTAGCACAGAGGTATGTGGATGAGGTGGTGCGTTTGCATGGAGTTCCGAAGACTATCGTATCAGATCGGGACACTCAGTTCACCTCACGATTCTGGAAGGGGTTACAGCATGCTTTTGGCACCCAGCTACGCCTTAGCACTGCTTTTCACCCTCAGACTGATGGACAGATAGAGCGGACTATCCAGACATTGGAGGACATGCTGCGATCATGTGTTCTGGATTTCGGAGGATCATGGGTACGACACTTGCCTTTAGTAGAGTTTTCCTACAACAACAGCTTCCACTCTACTATCGGCATGGCTCCTTTTGAGGCTTTGTATGGAAGACCATGTCGTTCACCCTTTTGCTGGGCAGAGGATGGTGAGACTGGTACTCTTGGACCAGAAGTAGTGCAGAGCACCACGGAGAAAGTCCAGCTAGTGCGGGAGAGGATAGAAGCAGCTCAGGATCGGCAGAAGTCTTATGCTGATCGTCGGAGGAGGCCCTTGGAGTTCGAGGTGGGAGATCATGTGTTCTTGAAGGTTTCCCCTCGACGGGGGCAGCGGAGGTTCGGAAAGGGGAGTAAGCTCTCCCCTAGGTTCATCGGACCTTTCGAGGTGCTGAGGCGAGTTGGCGAGGTGGCATATCAGCTGGCCCTACCACCTCAGTTTGAGAGGGTCCATGACATCTTCCACGTCTCCCAGCTTCGTCAGTACATACATGATGACTCTCATGTCATCAACTGGGGAGAGATAGATGTGGGAGAAGATGCGACCTTCGAGGAACGACCAGTCAGGATCGAGGATCGCAAGGAGAAAGTGCTCTGTGGACGAACCATCGGCTTGGTTCGTGTGTTGTGGAGGCATGGCGGCCTTGAGGAGAGCACTTGGGAGCGGGAGACCCAGATGCGCTCTCAGTACCCGAGGTTGTTTTGACTTGTACCTTCCTTTGTTTGTTGGTGTTACCTTGTACCTTTGATATATAAAATGTTGGCTTGTTGGATGTGAGATCTTTGTTCCTTGTTCTTGGGAAGTGTGTGGCTTGTCCGGATATATGGGAAAGGAAAAACCTGATCCTTAATCAAGACGCATTAATGAGGATGCGATTAAACCCGTGCAGGTGAGTCAGTGCCGCCTAAAGCGGATAGTATCTTGACATATGAGAGGGAATTCCAAACTCATAGAGTTGTTGGTTGGTTCCTTTTCATGACGAGAGCCCTGAGAGGTATCTTGTGGAGTGGTTCTTCAGATCCTTTCCTTCTTCTGGGTCAGTTTTTTATTCTCGAGGACGAGAATGTTTTGAGAGGTATCTAATGTAATGGCCCGGACCTCTCCGGTCGATTACTTTGTAAAAACGTTTTTTTATGATGTGGTCAATGCGGCGAACATCAAAAATAATAATTATTTTTAATAATAAATGGTGACGTGTTAATAAATTTTATTTGGGGTTTTGTTATAAGTGTTATAATAAATAATTATAATAATAATGTTGGTTTTTTTTGATAGATCTGGTAATAATGATTTAATGAGAATTATGTTTTGAATTAAATGCAATGAGATATGAGAATAAATTAAAGATGTTATGATAATTGTGTAAAAATAAATAAATAAAGGTTTAAAATAAATTAGGGGTGTGCCACAAGGAGAGAGAAGATGAAAAAATATAATAATATGAAATAAAAGGGGAGGCGCACCAACAAAATAAAGATTGGAGAGAGAAAATAAAATTTATTGAAAAATAAATATAAGAGAGAGGAACTACTTTTTGTGGGAGAGAATCTTGGGAGAAAGAATTAATAAAGATTAGAGAGAGGGAGGAGTATAAGATATTAATGGGAATAAAATTAAGTGTGAAATAAATAGTAAAGGAGATAATTGGTGATGAATTTCCAGAATGAAAAATGACAAATGGTGATTGATTGGAGTTAGAGAAATAAATAAATAAATAATTAATAAAATATTGTTATCATTTTTTTTGATAATAAAACACTTTTTTCACAATAACTTCTTCGTGAGACCTCGGTTTCACGAACTGTCAGTGGCAGTGCGACCCTGATTACGAGACGAAAATTATGAGTCCAATATTGGATGTCTTTTTCGGGTTTTCGGATTGGGTACCCGAAACGCTAATGAATTAATAGATTTAATATTGTTATTATTACGAGATCTTGTATCCAACATATCTCCCTCATACGGTATCAGATTGACGATCCGTCAGCGACAGCGTAACCCTGAAATTATGACGGTCATTTTAAGAACATTAATGAGATACTTTTATGACTCATGCCTCGGTTCAACGAAACACCACATATTGATAGAATTATCATTATTATTAAAACGCGTGGAAACCGCGCGACGTGTTGTGTGTTAACCAATCAAAACATGTAACGTATGTTCGGTCACATCGTGTATTCATTAATGCACGCTGAATACGGATTTACCTATTTGTTGCCTATATAAGAATGAGGTCATGTTTTATCTTCCATATCGATCGCTTCTTTGTCGCACGACGACGCTCTTGGACAATTGAGAAGTATTCCTCCTCTAACTTCTTTGTCCGAGCTCCGAATTACGATCCGTCAGCGGCCACAGGATCGTAGCAACGAGACGAAGCTTCTAAGCCCGGACTTGTCACCTTTCCTTCCGGCCTTCCTTCTCCAGCTTCCATCCTAGGAGGCATTTGTCGGGTTTGGCGAAGGCAGAGGACCCCGAAGGACGTCATCGGAAGCGATGTGATCGGGACCTTTTGAAGTAGGGTTTTACCTTCGTCTCTATATTTGGTGCAACATGCGGGGTGGGATATTTTTCTTTTGTTCCGTGGGATGCAGTTGAACTTTAAATAAAGATAATAACTGGATAAAGATGGGTTTGGGGTTTTGTGCTGTTTCTATTCCCTTCCAGTTTCTTTATCTTCTGATTGTGATTTTGGATTGAAAGGCCTTTGCCTACTGAAAATCAAGGCTGTTGGTGGCCTTTGCGTGCGCAATTGATATCTGAATTGTTTGTGGTTGGTTTTGTTAAAACATGGAAAATGGATAAGAACGTAAAGACTGGCTGATTAAATGAGAATGAAAACCTTGTGTGATCACCCCGGTTGAACAAAATTGGAATAATGAACATGTTGGTGGTTTGGTTGTTTTGTGGGAAATGTTTTTGTAAACGATGGGGATGAAATGGGAAGTGGTTGGTTGTGGAAAATACCTTTATTTATGAAAAGTGTTTTGATTATGAAAAGTGTTTTGGAAGTAAAAGGTGTTTTCAAATGCGGAAATGTTTTGTGTGTGGAAAGGGTTTTATGTGTGGAACTTTGAAATAAATGAATGATGGAATGTTATATGGTTGTGATAATCTTTTGTAAATGAAATGGCATGTGGTTGCTTGCGTTTTACCTAACCTTGGTTGTGGATGGAAGGGATATGTTTGTGAAAGGTTTTTGTATGGATGATAGTTGCCCAGTAGTAATAATTTGTTAAACCATTGCCTGAGACATGAAAACCTAAATGGGGTTGGGGGATGATTGTTTGGTTGTTGATGCATGCTTCGTGGTAGCAGTGCCGAGGCACATGCTCAGTTCCTCTTTTTAAGAAGCCATAGGTTGGGCTGTGTGTTTGGTATATGTATATATATAATTGTATCTTTGTGTTTTGTCGCACTACACCCATGTCAAGCACCTAGTGCCGAACACTCCCATTTTATGGGAGAGGGTGTTCCCCCTTAGTTACTAGCTCCTTCCTGCTCCTTCTTCCATAGGCTATGATGGCTTGAGGTGACCTTACACCCAAGACTCTTCGGGTAGGTCTCGAAGGCTGTGATGGCTTGAGGCGACCTTGAGCCCAAGACTCTTCGGGCAGGCTTACCGTTCCCAAGAACCTTTGGGATGAGGCCCAGGTGTCTGCGGGCGGGTTAGTGGTTGTGGCCCAGGTGTGTGCGAGCGAGATGCGTGGTTGTGAGGCCCAGGTGTGTGCGGGTGGGATGCGTGGTTTGGCCCAGGTGTGTGCGGGCGGGAAGAGTGTGGTAGCGTCAGGACGTTTGCCGTTAGGAAGAGCAGCATCTAATTAAGTGGGAAATGGTGCGGGGTACCCAATACTTTTGTTCTATATATATACTAAACTTGTTTGTGTTACTTGGTGAGTGTGACCAGTGAGGCTGGGTGGATAGTTTTTCCTTGTTAGTTTCGGGTTCTTCTGTTTTCTCACGAGACCTTAGGATGTCTCCCCACTTGTGCACGAGAGCTTTAGGTTCTCTACTGAGTATACATGTATGCTCACCCTACGTTGTTTCAGGTTTTCAGGAGGACTACCAGGGCTGTGCGGGACCCTACTAGTCAGGCAGTGGGAGCTGTGCAGTTGCTGTTTTCTTTTTTTTTCTTTTGGTACTGTACTCACTTGTACTTTAAGCTTATTTGTACTTGTACCTGTTTCAGTTTATTTATACATGCATATGGGACTGGTTTGGGTTTCTTTTCAGCACCTTTGTTCTTTTTTCCATTTTGGTGGTTGACTTGTCCTATTTCCGATCTTAACTATAAAAAGGGTAATGCCTCCCATGATTGAAAAAAAATAAACTCATACCCTTGGTGCTAGTCGCCGCCCCGGGGCCTTCTGGAGGCGGGACTCAGGGGTCATTATCTCCATTTCACCACTGCCAGCTCAGGAGGGGCATCTTTGATGGAAGGGGGTCGTGACAATTCCACCACACTTATCCCTGTTAGATTTGCATACTATTTTTCATGGTTACATGGGATGTGAAGTTAGAATAGCCAAAAATGTTATAGGATCCATTTCCCATAGTTTCATTATATTTGTATTTGGTTTCGCGCTAGGATTTTTCTTCATGGTAGTTGTGGATAAACTTCAACTTCTTTATTCCTCATAATCTTGACATGGTGATTTTGAGGTTCCTATAATGGGTTACTTATGATGGTGGATCCTGGATGTTCATTAATTTTATGATTTTTTGGTGTGATTGGTGTTGTGGTGTAACATCCCAGGTAAATAATGAATTTGAAATGTTCATATATATTAATATTTTTCAATGAAATGTTAATATTACTTCAATGGGAATTCTATGTTCTATGGCGTACCTAATATTCAACAATGAGTTTCTTTGAAATCTTACGTTGCACACTAATAATATAACAAGATTATTTTAAATGGTAGTTAACGCCTAACTGTTGTAATTGATGGAATGAATAGAACTACCAAAAAAATGATTATATATGTTTCTGAAATATTTTAACAATTACCCAATAAATGATAGAGGCTTAAAATGAAAATGAATCCAATTTTAAGAATAAATATTCCAATATTCTTTAAAAGGTCGATTAATATCCTTTTGATGGCGAACCATTTTTAAAAATAATTTTTTTTTCAATTTTATATGTTATATTTGACAAAATAAAATCCCTCTTTATAATCAGGACATCAAAATTTACTCTGTGTAAGTTGTTGTTATTTTTCCGATAAAGTTCATTTTTAATGAATCGTGAAAAATGCGGTATTTTAATTCCAAACCTCTTTTTAATCTAATTTATTTATATGGTTATATTATTTTTTTAATTGGTTTTAAAGTTTAATTAGAATATATTTTTACCATTTAATTCAATGGGGATCATTAGAATTAATTTCACTTTGAAATTGGACATAAACAAGTGTCAATCTTTTGATAGATATTGTTTCTTAAAAACATGCTATTTGTCTTGACAACGAGAATTAATTATAAAATTAATTAATACAAACTCTATGTTTTGAGTATGGTAAAATGGAAATCATTTTATAAGTTGGAATATCATATTTACTTTGGGTAAATTTTTGGTATTTTTCTGACAAATGTTCATTTTTAATGAATAGTGAAAAATACTGCATTTTACTTCAAAACTGCATTTTCATCTAATTTAATTATATAGTTAAATTATCCTTTTAATTTGTTTTAAAGTGTAATTAAATTATGTTTTTATCACTTAATTCAAATTTGTTCATTTTAAGTAATTTCACTTTTCAATTGGATGTAAAACCAAGTCAATCTTTTGAAACATTTTACTTCTTCAAAACCCGTCTTTGGTTGTGACAACGAGAATTTTTTTTAAATTAATTACTGAAATTTCTATGTTTGGAATTGGGTAAAATGGATTCAATATTTGGAATTAGAAGTTTCAAATTATGTAAATAAGTCTATTTTGTTTTTGGACATTATGAATAGTAACAATGGTAATTATGTTAAATTATCGTGATTAATTAGTAATCAGGTAGTAAAGGGTAATAAAATAACATCATAATAATATAAAATGACCCCAAAATGTGTCCAAATCCTTTTTTTGGGTCATTTCCGACCATGGGAATCTTTTTACCGAACATCAGGGCCCATGGAGTCACGTGGGTGTGATAGTGCCATTTATGAATTTATTTTTTTAAAAAGAGAAATATAACAAAGGTTTGTATATCCTAAGTAAAAAAATTTTAATATTGTTTAAATAAATTATCTCTTAGACTATAAATATTCATTGGAAAGATAAAAAAATTTCCTACATCATGTTATTTTGTTATAATTTTTATACATTAAATAAATAAATTTATTTATGACACCATGATGATGTAGTGATTACCTTATTAATGAAATATTTAAATAAAATGAAAAGATAAGGTAAACTCTAAAACATAAACTGATCAGAAGCCTATTATATGGGTGGATTTATAACCCTTATCACCTTAACCTTGGAATATATCATTTTGTGACCTTTAAAATCTGAAAACTATTTTATAATATAGTAACATTTCAAGACTTTCCAAAAGTGACCCTCCTCCCTCTTATAAAAGGCCCCCACCTCTACCCCATTAACCACACCTATCAATCCCTTGGCTCATCCAAACGTTGCTCATATTATCTCTCCACATCCCTCTATTACTCCTAGAAGCCTCAATTTGCGAGGAAGTCTTTCCAAGGAAGCCTTTGGCTCAAATCAAAAAGAGTTACCCGGTTTAGAGGTAATGTCTCCTCTCGAGTTTCTTTCTTTTATTTTACTTATTCACTCACCATTGTCTTTTTATTATTTTATCCCATAAAAAAATAGTATCCTAAATATACTAGGATGTTGTTATGATAAGTATTCTACTTACACTTTCACACACCTTCGTCTAATGGTTAAAGAACATATTGTTTCTGTGGGTGACAAATTACTGCCTCACGAAACGATGATTGTTCAGTCTTCTTTTAACACATATCATGGTGAACATTATGATGTCACTATATTTATATATGATATATATTATATTTATGTCCCCTATATTCTTATTTATTTTATATTGAAAACATACCTTTATGCTTTTCTTATTGTGCAAATGCGATAATTTCATATGAGGAAGTGTGGACTACCGCCCCCTCAAGTGATGTGACTCGTTCATGGAAAACATGGACTTTATAAATAATGTAATTAATGAAATTATGTAACCTATATAAACTATATATTATTTTACTGTAAATATAATATATATATGTACCATTTAGTTTTAATTCCTTTAATATGTCAAAGAAATGAAGAAGCGTTCATGCGTACGTACGACCTACCATCTCCATGAACGGTGCATTTAATTTTTTTATCTCCAAATGTTATAGAATACTTTAAGATGAATATATAATGGATATATATATGATACATATTACATATAAATGATGAATATCATTCTGGATTTACAGATCTTTGGACCACATGGACATCATGTAATTATAACACGTTCATTGTTGACTCTTGTACCGAACATCGACAAAATGTATAATATGAACTCACATAATTAATAATTATTATAACATGATAATATGTGATATTAATTGAATAATACACTTTAATTGAATTAATTAAGAAATTATTAACTTACCAAAGTTTATTATTCAGGAATATAAATAAACGAACAAGGCAAGTCGAACATGAGGTAAGGGGATTTCTTATCTCACTTTTAATTCCGTGAGATTTCCATTGTTCACAAATTATTTATTGCATGTGGTGTATTGTGTACTGAAATTTGATATATATTATCATGATTATATTTATATTCATGTTATTCAGTGATTCATTTGGTTCTTATTATCTTTTGCTCATATGACTCGATTTATTACAACAAGGTAAGGGGTTTTTATCTCACTCTTTATTCCGGTGAGATTCATTCTATATTTGCCACTATATCCCTTGAGTGGTGTATGTAATGCACCTTATTCTACTATTTTTGTAATATAATTTTGTTTATGGGTATTTACATCAACGTTGTATAGTCCTTCTTTCATGGGGTGTACGTTTCGAAAGTTACCCAAATCGGTAAGGGAACCTTTCACCCTCCTCTTTTTAAAAGACTTATTTTTGTGAAATATTTTAATTTAAATCTTCTTAATATTGGGATATGTTATTATATATCCATATTTATGTAAATTTTATGTCCATGTGATGAGATACCCTTTTCTCTCTCATAAAATCGTTTTCTGAAATTTTAAGTGATGCCGTTAGGCTGTCGAATTTCTGTAAGGGAACTTCTTAACCCAATTTCAATTCTTTGGGTTAAACCTCTACTTCTTGATTGTGTCATGATATGAATATGTGTGGATGATCTATGATTTTTTTATACTTAATATCCAACTAATTTGAGTGTATTTATATTTGTCACACATAATTATGTAATTGATTTATCCTTAATCTAAGGATAACGTCTTTGTATGGGAATTCATCTCAACCTCCTTTCATTGAGGCATCTTCTGATTTCTATAGAACTTTATTTTACACGATGTATAAAACCATTTTGAATTTTAATTTCATTCAAAGGGAATATTTTTACACGAAGCATTTTACTAAATGACAAAAGAAATGTTTTTTTCTTACGTATGCGGTGACAATGACTTCTCCACCGCCGTGACCATTATTTGAGTTTCGGCTTCCTCTACAAGCCATAAATTTTTTTAAAATAAAAAATAAATACCATGTTTTACTTTATTTTGGTATTGAAAATGGTTTGGATATTTTATTGATTATAAAAATGTGTTTTATTGATATCTTGTGATTGAAATTTGGAAATGTTATGTTTCCTTTATGCATGTTTTATATGATATGATTATTTTATGGTTCTTGGGCATTGTTTGTGAAGAAGGGTTGTTCCATGATAAACTAAGGGTAGGTGAGCCCGAGATAGATCTCCAATGCATTGGGTAATGTGAAGGAGTTAAATGCTAAGGTTTCTCTGAAGAGATTTAGGGAGTATACTGTGATGGGTATTCCAAACATAACCACGTGGGTTACTCTCTACATAAGAATGTTATGAATGCCTCAAGTTACCTTTACATGTCATGATTTCTATGAGTTATTCATAAATATTATGATTTAATGAGGTATGTTAAAGTGATTATGTTTTATGAGTAAAGTATGATTTCATTGATTCTTATGTATAATGGACTAATGTTTTCTTTCCATATTTTTATATCTCTTACTGAGCTTTATATGCTCATCCAACTTTTTTGAAATGTTTTTCACGTGAAATAATGTGGAATAGCGTCAAGAATGGGATTAAAGAAATGTTATGCTGTCTAAAACATGGAACTAGACATGAATCTTTTGTTCAAGGGTTATTATTTTGTGAAAAAATGAAAACTGAGTAGATGTGTCTACTTTGTAATCATTGAGATGTAATAGTTATGTCCTAATTATCTAAAACTATAAACCTGAAAAGATCTCAATGTGAATTATTCATTTCATTCATGATTATGTAATTTTTTAAGGCCGGGGCCTTATATGTGGTATGGTCATATCAATGCTTGTGTCAACATCATAGAGTATTAGAGATGAAGATGACTCGTTCACCATGCGGCCTCGATTCGAGTAATGTGCATGACTCGAGGTTTTTTTATGAAATTTGAATTTCAAAATTTGAATTTATAATTTTATGATGTTTTTTTCCATTTAGTGATATTATTGTTTTGGAGTTGTCTTTGCTCGTAAGGGTTCCCACTTCACCATAAAGTAGATATTTGAAAAATTCCAAAAAAAGTATTTAGAGGGAAGTTAAGAATTCACATAACACTTGTAATATATAGAATTGTATTTCCCAAAAACGTAGTACTAATGAATTGAAACATTTAATAACATTAAGGTAATGATATTCCTAATATTTCATATCAATGGTCACTATATATACCCCACACAAAAGAAATTAGCAGAGAATAAGATCTATATCACCTAGATGTAAAAAGTGATATGTGAAACCCTTACCTCACACTTCCCTTTAGTGGTTGGTATAATAACATCTTGTAAAATGATTAAATAACGCTATTAACTCATTTTAAAACTATATTAATATTTATTACAACTTATTTTTTTCATCACCTGACCCTTTAAATTAGAATATCTCATTATTTTAATAGTTTCTAACACGTTCATTTCAATGTTTCTTGATCGATTAATTTGTGTAAAATTTTGGATTATCTTGTAAAATGGGAATAAAACTTTAAAAGTGAAATGTAATTATATTAATGGAAATACATGAGTTTTAATGGTCGCATATATCATGTTTTTATAATATAAGGATGACTCATTTGGTAAAATGGGAATTATAATTGGTTAATTGATTTCGGTCATTTTTATGAACATCCTGAACTAATTTCATTTTATTTAATATTATGTGTATGAATTAGTTTTAGAATATTAAATAGGATATAATATAATTATTAGAATATTATTTAACCATGTCAAAAATTGTTTTACCATGAAATATAGTGGCAATTGAAAAATAAAAAAAACATTATTCATGAAGGTGATTAACTGTCATCAATAGGACAATAGTTTTTTCTTTGAATAATAGGAGGTAATAATACGAATGAAAATACATGATTAAATTTTAAAAATAATGTTTAATAATTTAAATGATTATATAATTATTATTCCATTATTTATTATGTTTATAATGAGAAAGTATAAGAATAAATGAAATCAAGATAGGTGCTTTGAGAAAATTACCTCTTCAATATCACATATTTGAGAGACCATTGATGACCATGAATTTGGTATTTTGGTCTGAAAAAAATCAAATGGATATGGGGAGAGTGATTAGTAATGGTTTCGTAATATATTTTTGGATCTATAGGGCTTGTGAGTCTGAATTAGAAGGTGGGGGTTGTATTAACACTTGAGGAGAGGTGGGTTTAAGTTATTAAATAATGAATATTTTTAATTAAAGCCAACCACATTGAGTTGGAATTAATTTAAAAGAATTATATTGGCAATTAATGTGGTGGAATATTGTTAGAGTTTATAAATACCTATACCACTCAATAAATTTTTTATTTTTAGGTAGTTTAAGCTTTTACATTTTAAATTTAAAACTTTTTATTATTTTATCTACGTTGCGGTAAATATTTTTGTATGACAGTAACTTTTTTAAACCTAAAATTGAAATGGACCTTGATATATAATTTGGAATTTGTTTAAAAATATGGATTCCATTTTTAAAAATTCAGTTCACATAATTTGTTGAATTAGATTTAAAAATTAACCCTGCACATGCAACATGAAAGCTTGTTTTTAGTGTGTAAAAACCAAATGTTTTACATATTTTTTTATTCAATTTAAATGTGAAATTGATTAAAATTACCTAAATTATATTTACTGATGTATAAATTTTCTAATTATACTTTAATAAAAACAAAATATAATTTATCTATAAAAATAAATTAGAAGAAAAAATAATTTTTCAATTAGAATTGTGTAATTTTCACTATTAATAAAAAAATAAAACTTATCAAAAAAATTCAACATAAGATAATTTTGGTATCCTTCCTGCAAAAATTAAGCATATTTTTTCAAATAAAACTTAAAAATGTGTAAATATTTAGTTTTAAAATAGGTGCACCATCAAAAAGTGGGAAAACTCTCTTTAGAAAAGATATAGCTTTTTATTGTTAAGTTGGATTTATTATTATCCTTAAGCCTTTCAAACATATTAGATGAATTTAATTTTTTTTAATGAAAATAAAAAATATAAATTTAATTTACAGCTTTCAATAATAGAGAATAATTTAATTTATTAACACAAAATTATATTATAATCATAATTTTTTTTATAAAAGTACATCATTTATGTTCAATTGCTTTTCATTTTCATTTATAATTAATTAAAAGCCAATGAATTCATTTTACATTTTTTAAACTATATTTTTATAATTTACTTTATTTCATTCATTCCAACCGTTCTAACATCTAGGTTCTAACAGTTTTGTTAAAATAATTATATTTTTGTAGTTTGTTTATGATTAGTGAATTATGAAAAGTAAGCTACTGAAGGGATTAAATTTATTTTTAAAAAATACATATAGTAAAATCCTAGGTTGTTAAATTTATAGTTCTCTATATACAAATTATGATGAAATTTATAATCTACTAAGTAGTTATTTTTCTTGATTCCTAATGTATTCCCATGCTTAATGAAAATGTCTGTCATCTTGCCAATACAATTTCCACACAAAACATAGAAACTTTTGTGCCATAAAAATATTTTATTCTTCAAGAAGAATAGGTAAATATGAATAAAAAAAATCCCTCAATATTAAAATTTTGAAAAAATGGAATTAATAAAATTCCAATGAGTACAAAGGGAATCATCATTCAATTTATCAATTAATATTGATAAATGTGCCAATGAACTATATATATATAGAACATGATCCATGAGAGATATAATTTTCATTGAGATCAAGGGAGTGAATTATCCACTAAAGTTTTCAAGGAATAATTATTCAATCAATTAAAAATTTATTTAAAGCATATCAATTCCTCATATAATGATCCATGTGGAAGAATAAGATTATGAAAGGGGTTAAAATTCTCACTGGGAAGAGGGAAAAAATGTTAGATTGCTGTTAGTTATTTTAATTGATTACTATAGATCTCTATTTCCATTCCTACAATATTAAACATGGAAGGATAAAAAATGATCAATGATTTATCTACTAGTGGGAGATAATTTTTATGCCCGAGTTTTAATAAACATGTTCATTTCTTCTTTAACCAAACGATTTTAGTTTATAGATGTGGATACATTCTTGAATGTGATCATAGTAAATTTTGTTTTCATTTATATCTTAAATATATTGGTTGTTAATGTATTCTATCCATCTACACATTAATACCTTTATATTATCTAGCATACGTGATTGAGTGGTGAAGTTCTTTGAAATCATCAAAAAATGTGCTGATAGTTTATATTCACTCTCAGTTTTTTTGGAACACCCTATCCTAATTATATGTTTCCCAAGTGACTGAAGGTATGATCTTTTTTATCAGATAGACTAGTTTATCTATTCTATACCATACTCATAAGAAGTATGATCTTACTACAATTATGATTATAGTGATGAAAATTACCAAAATTGACTCCCAAAGCTGAGAAGTGTTTGATTTTTGATATCTCATCGAGCAATATAAGGAGAGGAATTTAACATTTTTGGAAATAAAATTATAGTATTAACACTTATACCCTTATATGAATAATGAAAATATATATTAATTATAAACCAAATATATTATTTATTAGTTTTCTTAATTACACATAATTTAATCACAAAACCCTATTAACATTTTATGTTTTGACACATTTTAAATTTCACCCCTCCTTAGAGACAATATAAGTTTTCACTAACTATATTAATTCTTATATTTTTTTTATATTGACCACCTCAGGATATGGTGTCCTTATTTCAATTTACTAGTTCCATTATTGAGGAGTTAGCTTCAATTTCATATCATCTGACCACTAACATAGAATTTTATGATAATATAAAATAGGGATAATTTATTCATTTTTGATCTATATATTGAGTTGAATTTTCTAGATTGAGTTAGGTAATTAAAAAAATTGATAATTTTTATTCTGAATTTGATAATATTAGTTATAGTTCCATGTAAAACTGAAGGTGTTCCCTGTGAATATTAATTTTAAATCATGGAAGAGAATTTGAAACAAAACATAAGATACCTGCATGAACAATACTTCATTAATAAATATATCCATTTTCTTTACCATTCTTAAAAATATCGATTTGAATTAAAAATTTCACTAATATATTTACATCATATGTTCTGTGTCTTAATATGTGATCATCCAAACAATCAAGTAAATTAATTCTATGTGGTGTGTGAGACTTTCAAGAAAAGTGGGGTTGTATAAAAACTAATCATATAGAGAAAATTACCCTCCTCTCTTGATGAAGTTGCAAAATAGTGGTTTCCCAGCCTCTAAATACAAGATATCACTACATGGGATGAGATTTAAATGGGTTTCCTTCAAATATTTTCCCGTTGTCAAGGATATCTTCTTTAAGAAATGAGATATGTAAAATTATACAATTAACATGAGATATTCTATATTAATACAATGAAACATTCAAGAAGCCCTCGGTGAGCTATCCAAAAAAATACACAAAGGAACATAACTGATTAGTTTTATTTTATCATGGTATAAATTATAGTGATGTAAATATTTTATAAGTACCATATAAAGGAGAACTGTTTGAAGTTTTACTAGTGGAAGCCAAATGATTGATAGAGAAGATTTCAAAAAACTAAAAACAATATCAAACAAGTGGTTATGATACTAGAGGAGTGTACATGGTAAAATATCCTGAATCACATTTATTTTGATATAGGGTTAGAGACCTAAAGAATTTGGTAGGAAATGTTTCCCTTAAATAATATAATGAGGAACCAACACCTGTTATGGTTTGTTTCTTTCCCTTTTCTCCAAATCATTTTACCAACCACTATGTTAAATTGTTAGATACTTATATATGCCCAATATCAACATATATTTATTTTATATAATTTTCATAAGATAAACATCACTACACATAAATATTATTTCAATCATAATAATGAAAATTTTAATGTACTTGTGAACTATTTACATAAGAATTTATTTTAAAAAAATGTGGGAACATTTTCCCATAATCAAACCACACTAGACTCCCTTCTAGAATTCTCTTAATATATACTCATAATCATAACCTAGGGAATGTAATTATAATAAAATAGCGTCATAAAATTCTCATCGTGGTAAAAAAATAAACATAAAATTATGGTTTATATCAAGATAATACAATTAAAAGATAAGAAGTGGATACATAGATTCTTAATATAAATTGAATGAAAAATATTTTTCCATAAGTCATGATTGAAAGAAATATAATCTCAAATGAAAAATCATATACCCTTGAAAAAGGGGGAAATTGTTAAGACATTTAATATAATACAGGGAGAATAATCAATGTAATATAATAAATAAATAAATAAATAATAATTAGTATAGGAAACCATAACATTTTCAACCAAACTAATCATATCTGGTCTATGTTCAATCTTATAAAACTATCCAATCATGATCTGGTTCACACTTAGTCTTTTGAATCTAGCTAACCCACATCAGGTTTAAACTCAACATTAGGAATCTGACTAACCCACATCTAGTCTATGATAATTTTTTATGTGATATCGGGTTAATAATTTTTATTTTGATCATATATAAAATGCATTGGGTTCACACTAAATTTCATCAACCAAGATAATTTGCATTATGTTCATACTCAAATGTATGATCCTAGAAAACTTAAATTAGGTTCAGGAGAAACATTATTATCTCATGTAAAATAAAACCTTAAAGAATTCATTAGGTGGTTACCTATAAACCCAAACATCAGTCAATAATACATATGTTAACCACATGAAACAAAAAAATCATCACATGATAAAGAAAACTTGGAAGGAAAATGAGTTTAATAAAATTTCAATATGGTTTCACATAAAATAAATACTTGAAATAAATAATTTGATCAGAAAAACTAAATAATCCAAAAATTATTAATCTATATAAATATTTTGAGGGTGATTCCTAAAAAATAATTTCCAAGGAAATAAACCATTATTATATAAATATTAAAATGGATGTTAATTTGTAAAATTATTTTTAGAAAACCCTGTTCTATGTGGCATAAAAGATGAACTTATAGTCAAATTTAAATCCCAATTTTAAAATGGTGAAGTGGATTTTTTAAAACTTTTACTTTTAAAAAAATATTTAAAAATATAGTTCAAAAATAGATAATGGATATAAAAAAATAATTTGGAGTGGAAGATAAACCTTTTGATTTTTAAAGGATAGAAAATCTACTGAATATTTTGAAATACCATTTTTTAAAACCCCCAACATAAAATGAAGTAATAAAATTTACGATTCAAGATAGTAAACTGAAAATAGTAAGTCTACATGAGTAAGAACATATTTAGATTTTAAAATAATAAAGGATTTTTTGAAGAATAAAAAATATGGAAATTGAGGAAAAACTATTTTTAAATAAGATGATTTTTTTTCTTCTAATCAAGGGTTTTTTCATGATACAAATTCACTAAGAAATATTCTTTGAGTTGAAAACATTCCTAATGGGGAAAAGTTTAAATATATTATTAAATTGTATAGAAAACAATGTATCAAAGTTTTATAAATGATACTCAAGGAATAACATTTTAACTTAAATGAAGGAACATTGAGTTTATTTAATCTCTTACAGAAATGAAAATTCTTTGATGAATGTTACATTTTTAAAGGGATATATATGGTAGAAATTTAAATCCTCATGAAAAATATAAATACTAAATAATAAAATAAAATATAATAATGTTCCCCACATATATGTAATATGTTCAAGCAGAATAAACATAACTCAATAAATGAGAATTAAGTTTCCAAAAACACTTATAGAAATGATTACAGAAGAATTAAATGGTTACCATGAAATGGAAATTACAATTTCATTAAATTGATGATATTAATTATACTTTAAGAAAATGGGTTAGTTAATACACTATATAAAATAAATGACTGTGATCAATATTATACACATCTCATGGATTTGAAAATGAGACATAGAGACCCTTTTATTATATTCCAACATAATCGAAAACACTGTAACCTCCTATATAACAATAATAAATATCTTAATTACATATTTTATAACCATATTCATATCCATTATATTTTATAATCCTCAATTAAAATCATTTAATATTAATTCACAACTTATTTATAGGTTTCTTTTCTTGTCAGATGTGAGCATTTATAATTATTTCAAGTATAAATTCTAATTTCCATATTGATACACATTATTTAATATTAATATAATCATTCCTATATCATTTAGTTCACAATAATTGATCAATTTATTTTAATTTAAACCTCTATTCTCAATCCATATGTTTCTTAGTTATTTCCGATGAAAATTGAATCAATATCGACTAATTTCATTAATTTTAGTGGTCGAAGATGATATTATAAGAATAATTTATATATATTTAATATAAAATTTCTATAAAAAAAATCAAAACATGATTTAAATGTTAAAATATATCAATATTGGTTTTTAATTTTCCATATTAATCTATGAAAGACTTTTATAAAATCATTCTTGTAGGTGGTTAAACCGACCTAAATGAGAACATGCTATAACTCAACAGGTGATTTTCTTTAAGAAAGTGTATAATATACATATCCTAGAATAATAATGATATAATTTATATTTTTTTATGCTGTAGAATCATATTTTTTAAGATAAAAATGAAAATTTAGATGAAAAACAAAAAACATTTCTTCATGGAGGCAATGCTCCACCCCACACACGATTAATGATTTTGTTCCCCTATAAATGAGATAGAATGTATGTGAATTATAATATTTCTCTTAATAATAACAATTATATATTATTCTCCATATTAAATATTCAAATTAATATATATAACCATTCATGAGCCGTTGTGGAGAAGAATGTAAGACATCATTTCATAGAGGTGTTTGTCCGGACATTAGGACCTTGACTATTTTCTTGAATATATGTTTGGAAATGATTGGCTAAGTAAAATTAATTTATACCAAAGGGTTAGAAACATGGGAGATAATTTTATTTGTATAAAAATATAATATTTTTAGAAGTAAACTAGAAAGTATAGGAGGATCATGAATCTTTAGAATTGATCCCCTTTTCTATGTTAGAAAAAGGTCTCTTTTGTGAAAAAAACATTCTTTTTATATAATGGCACTATTATAAGTTAAATGGATCCAAAATAATAAATAGTGCATTTTTTAGCGATATAATGTCTTTAAATCATCTACCACTTATTTTTACACATGTTAACATGTTTTTAGGCTTTTACCACTTTATTTTTTAAATTTTAACATTACAGTTTTTTACACTAGTAAATAGTTTTTACTCCAGAAATTTATATTTTTAAAGAATATAAGGAAACACCCTTAACAAATTTAGGTTCTTGGAACCAATATTAAATCATAATAAAATATAATTAAATTTACAAATAACAGAACACTAAGTTATAAGTAAGATCTTTTAATATTTAAAAAACTTATCTTTTATAATTTTGTTTTCCAATGTTAACTGTTATTAGTATTATTTAGTATCTATTAAAAAATTATATAGTAATAATATATTTATATATAGTCATAAATATATTTTAAATTAAATTTTTATAGGTGATTATGTTACATTATTATATAAAAAATACATAATATTAACAAAACAATTCTTTTAAAATAGCCTGTTTACTATTATCATGGTCATTAATATTTATCATAGAAATAATAATTTTATAACTAAAATGGAATAGAAATATTTATTTAACATTAAAATTTATATCTAAAATTTTAAATCTATTTTGGTAAATTTATTTTCTAAAAATGATGAAAACTATTTTTTCACAAAAGTGAATACAAATTGTTTTTAGTGTAAAATATTACATTAGTTTCCAAAACATTAAACATAGATTTATAATAAATCAAACATATTTTTTTTAAATGATAAAATTTTTTATAGAGAAACTTTTTCAAAAATGTTTATGTCATTATTTTTTTTTGATAATTTTATAATTTTTTTGATATTTAACAAATTTGTATTTTTTCCCTATTCACCTAAAAACAAATTAATTTAGAAATATATTATCAAGTTCCCCTAAGATAATTATTTTATGTGGAATTTAAAAATAAATTTCATTTTTTAAAATTAAAAGTCTACAATTTTCAAGTTTTACTTTAAAATAAAAATTCAACATATATAAAGGAAGGTTATTTTATTGAAAAATACCTTTCCAAAACTTAAGGTGTGCCTAATAATATTTTTTATTAATTTTATAATTTATTGCAATTGTTTTTATTTACTAGAGGGTTTTCGATTCTTAAATTTTATTAATAATATATTTCACTGATTTTTCTAGTTTAGTAATGCACGTGGGGAAATATATCTTACCAAGTATAAATTTAGAGAAAAATATATATTCATAAATCTTAGGGAATTAAATTCCCCCAACAATAAATAAATTATCTCCTATCATATTTTTTATTTTTCAATAAAGTAATAATATATGGGATCTATAAAAAACTCGTGATATATCATCTAAATAGATATCCACCATAATATCCATGGTCAAAGTGGGAATCTGTTTATCCCAAATATTCTTTTTTAGGAGTTCTCTGGGTCATCTATTTCATAACATCATTTTTCATGATCCTATTTCTAACCAAGTACTAAAACAAAAAATCTTTCAATAATTTCCAATAAAATTAGAGTAAATAATCATTTGAGTATGAAAACATAATTCTAATATTTCTTCTCTAATGACTCCTTAATTTTAACCTATGATACTTTTGATTCAACTATGATATAATTATACTAAACAACCACTAATCCTGTTTAGACAAGGTTTTATATGGTGATTTTATTATTTGGTTCTATAACCTAACTCAGCATAGAATTATAATATATTGAAATCCTTCATATTATCTTATAAATAAAATGAGATTAACCAAAACATATCCCCTTGGAGTGTCTAACTAGGGGTGATGTATTATGATACCTAATCATGGACTAGAGTAAATAATGGTTGGATACCCTACCTCCATTTTAGGTTGATTTCCTATAAGTATATCTGTTCCATAGTTATATCCACATTCCAGGATCCAGATAGGGATTCAATTTCTAAGAAACCACTTGATATCACCTTCATCAAAACTTATGGATGTTTTCCTATAATTAGAATCATCTCTTGAGAATTATCTATAGGGTTTTCTCTTATTTCATATAATCTCTATTTCCAAAAAAAACTATATTAATCATAAAAAACAACTAAATCCTACTATATTACTCACTATTGAGACCTAAGCTAAACATATCATTATTTAATTTCATTTCAATAAGATGAAAATTACAACTCATAAATCATATCACAATCCCAAGAATAGAATATTTTGTGACTTTATAAAACATTTATATATGAATTTTATTTTAAATAACTTGCTGACAATTATCCATAACCAAACCACACTTTACACCCATGTATAACTCTCATAGGTTATTCCCAACATCAAAACTGAGGGAATGGAAACACAAGAAATGGATGACCTCCAATGCTCAGTAAGTGAAAAATTATGAACATGTTATCACAAATTATACAAAGATCATTTAAGAAGACATAAAAATGAGAAAATTAACATATTACAATAACTAGGAACAATAATGATTATATATAAGTCAAGATAGAATTACATGTAATAAAAATTAACCAACATATTATCTTTAAATATCATACAATATCATGAGACATTAAATATGATCAAATTAGTATTATCATAGAAATATAAAATAGAAATATGGAATAATAATATTTATAGGCAACCATAAAATTTTGAACCAATATAAAGTCATCATGTTTATGCTAAATCTTATGAATGTAGTAAATTCATATTAGGTTCATGCTCCGTCCTATTAACATAGTTAACCGGCATTGGGTTCAGGGTCAATATGGTGAACAAATATAGAATCTATTGGGTTTATACTCAATTTTTTGATCCTTGGTAAACTGCATCATGTTTATGATCAATTTTTTTAAAATAGATTACCAACATTAGTATCCTTCCCAATTTTTTTAACCTATGTAATGGAAAATGGGTTCACCCTCAATCTTTTTAACCTAGCTAACCCAAATAATTTTTATTATCAATATTATTATCTCATGATATATGAAATCCAGACTAATGAATTGGAGGGTGATGTAAGACCCCATCTATTAATCATCTCTTAATTTGTGTTCCACTTGAAATAAATCCTTTATAACATTATAAAAACCCCATGGAAGTAAAATTGGTTTCATAACATTTCAAAAAATTATCAGATAAAATTAATTCAATATATAAATCAATTGGTACCAAAAACTGAATCACCCATATTGAAGTATTTTATACAAACTTTTAGATATAGAATCATTAAATATAATCTCTATGGATATAAATCCTTTAGAGACCAATATAAAAAAATGAAGTTAATTTGAATTTTTTTTAGAAAGTTATTTTATCTATGGTTCAAAAGATGAGTCTATGCCCACTTTGAAAATTCATCTTAAAAAATGTGAATTATTTTTCTAAAAAATTTTAATTTTAATTTTCTTTTTCAATTATATAGATGATAAATGAAATAAATGTTTGAAAAAATGAATGTGGAGTGGAAGATATAACATTTAATTTTCAAAGGACCAGAATCCTTTTAAATATTTTTAAATAACTTTTTTGAAAACCCACATCATAAAATAAATTAGTAAAATTTATCTTTGAAATTGGATAATTGTAAATAATAAGGTAAAATGAGTAAAAATATATTTCTATTTCATAAAAAGGAATGAAAAATACTTTTTTTTGGAAAAAAGAAAATTAGAATGGAGGATAAACTATGTTTAAAGGTGATGAGATTATTTTATTAAAATACAATCACTTTAATGAACAAAAAATTCACTGAGAAATAATATTTTAGTTGTGAACATCATCTTATTAATTTATTAAATATGTAATATCTTATGAAATATAAAATAGAATAACTTATAAAACATAGAGGACTGTTTCTCAAGGGACAACATTTTAACTCAAATAAAATAAATTTTATTTAGAGAATCCCCTTAAAGATGTCACAATTATTTAAATAAGAGAAATTTAGGATGGGATTTATCTATTGTAAATGTAAATCCCCATAAACAAATAGAAAATTACACATAATTGAATCAAATAGCATAATTTTCTTGACATATATTGAATAAGCCTAGGAAGAATAATCATAGCTCAACAAATGAGAATTGAGTTTTCGAAAACACTTTTGGTAATAGTTACATAAGAATAATAGTGTTTCCATGAAATCAAAATTATAATATTGTGAAATGAAAGATATTTGTTATAATTTAAGTTAATGAGGTAGTGAATAAACAATATAAAATAAATGATGGTGTACAATGTCGAACATGTCACATGGATTTTATGATGAGATTATAAAACCCATACCTGGTATTCCCACCTGTCAAACACAGTCAAACATATTGTATAACAAACATAACTATCTAGATGACCTATTTTAGAGACACAAACAAATAGGCACACACACACACACACAGATATATATATAATATTTTATACTTTTTAATTATAATAATTTATTTTACATTTACAGCTTAGTTATTATTTTCTTTTAATCATTAGATGTTAGTAATTATAATTATTTTTTGTATGGTTTATAATGTCAATATTCATACCCATTCATTGATGATAAGTTCATAATTTTTGGTCACTTAATTTACAACAATATATAACACATTTTTATTTACAAATAGATTATATCATTCAATAAGTGTCTTAGTTTTGTTTTCTGAAAATATAACCAATGTCAGCTTATTTCAACAATTTTAGCAATAAAAGAAGATATTGAAATGAAAAGTTAAATAGTAAATATAATAATTAAATAACGATAAGAGTCATGATTTCTATATTTACATAAAATAATATTAGTATTTATGTTTCCATAGTTATCCATGGAGGTGTTTTATTTCATTTTTCATATAGGTGGTTAAATAGACCCAACCCAAAATACACTTCACCTCGATGAGAGAGTATGGTTAAAGAAGTGAATTATATCATTATAATAGAAAGGTAATGATATTATTTATGATTTTTTGTTTTTTAATAATATTTTTTTTGGTTTTTATATATAAAAAATATATAGATTAATAAATAAAAATATCTTCTCATGGAGGTGTTAGTCTACACAAAATATGATTACCTTTTTCATTTCCAAATGAATGATAGGCAATGAAGGTGTATTATAATTGTCATCCTTATAATCATAATCATATTATAAATAACACATTTATTTTTCAACTACATATTTATAAATAGTGAAGATAGGTGGTGGTGAAAAACAAAATACATAATTTCTTGGAGGTGGTACTATGTACAAACACATGATCAATGTCAAATTATTTCATTAAGTGAATGAGAGTAAATAAATAATGGTTGTTATAGTAAAAAAATAATACTAAAATATAATAGTTATTCTATGGTTATTTTGTTATTATAATTAGTGTAATATAACGACCCATCTTAATAAAACCATACACCTGAGCTAGCCATCACATGGTGAGGAGAAGAAAGAAAACAGAAAAGTCATGAATATTAAGAAACGAAACAAACAACCAGAGTACTATTTAGAAGAGAAAGATACAAAAAAATACATAAAATTCATTCCAAACCTGAAAAAACTCAATTGTATTTATAAATCAAGACAAAAAATTCTCCATTAGACCAACAGTCACGTCCGAACCACACTGTTATAGAGGTGACAAAAAAAGAGAAGCCAACATGCTACAAGATGCCGTTCACTTTACCTGATTCTTGCACAACAACATCTACAACTATCCAAATAAAAATATTTAATGATTATAAAGACTAGTAAGATACCACTATATAGTCTATACATGTTTTAATATCAATAATTCAAGTGTTATAGCTTCTAAAAATAAATTTTTATAAAATATTTTCATAAATATAATTCATTTGTAAATATTTTTCACCTTTAGTTTTCTTAAAGGATTTTTGTATTCTCAAAAAATAAATATAACAAGTAAAAGTGATTAAATAGGATGTAATATCCATGAATAATAAGTTAATAAAGTAAAAACATATCCACAAAATACCATCATGTGAGTCCATGTGATACAACCTCGTATAACAACCTATGAGTAAAAAATCCCTGATAAAAAATGTAATGAGATTAAGGTCCATAAATGAATAAAAAAATAATCATTTGGGTATAACCTATGGTAAAATACTTATTATACATTAAAGATCCTAAAATATCATAACATTGGATCCAAATGATATCGAGTCCTACCACCATATGTTGATATCAACAAACAACAACTAGTGAAACCACACACACTAAGGTTTTTTATTTCTATTTCGTGATACACCCAAGGTTAAAAAAGTGATAGTATTTTAAAAACAAATTTAGAAACCATGATAAAAATTTTATAAACATATTCAAATCTTAATCAATCCACTTTGGAGTTTGAAAACCCATTTTCAAATAAAGAAAATATTTTTTGAAATAAAACCCCTTTAAAAACATATACATTTCCATTAAAATATTTGGAACCATATATCACTTCAATTAAATGAAAAAACCCAATATATTTTACAATAATGATAATAAATTAATATAATTAACCTATTTTATAGAAAACCCTACGTCAAAATGGTATAAACATAGATGCCTTCAGTAAAGGTGACATGAAACCAAGAGATCGGCTTTCAAAACACAAAAAATGATAAGAAAATGAAAAGGATCGATTGAAAACAATATACCATCTCTAATATAAGACCTAACCATAGGTAATTAAATATCCATGACCAATGGAATGAAGAACCATAAGGAAGATTTACCTATATCGGCACACCATAAAAATGATGTTGATTGACCACTAAACAAAGAGAATAAAGAGGGAATGAATCACCCATAATTACCTTGGGTGAGATATCGGTTGATAGAGGGAGGATTCATGATTTAATGAAATAAAAATCACTAATTAAATTCCCTAAAATCCATATCTCAATATGTTTACATGGCATGTTATTCAAATTCCCTTCATTTATTTTAGAAAGGCTGGAATTTTAGAAAAGCATGTCGATTTTCAAATAAAACCCATATTTTTTCTATTATATTTTGTGAACCTAATACATGTATTTAAAACTTTTTATTACCTATAAAAATTTCAGGAAATATTCCTAGAGACCATTAGACAATGTGTAATTACCCATCAGTCAAAAAACAACCCAACTTCAAGTATAAAAATTCCTAATCACCTTGGACATCCACTGAATTTGGAGGGAACCCCTCAAATTCATTGAAACATTTATACCCGAAATCAATTAATTAAAATATACATATATCACTAAAATTTTATTTTTTTCCCTATAAAATTATCTTCATCCATGAGAATCTTGAAAACACACCCAAACAAGTATGATAAACAAAGAATAAACATAGGAGTACCTGAAAAACACAATGGGATGTTACAACATCTCCACCATAGAAACATTCTTTCTCAAGAAAGGCCTCATATTACTTGACCCACAAAATTTGAAGGCCTCTAATACATAATCCAAAATCCCCACTCCGATGTATCATGGTTATCCCATCCAAACTAGTAAAATTATGAGACCATAGGAGTACCTTCTCTCGGTGATCCTTTATCTAAACTGACTGCTCAACCAAAGTGGTATCGGTCTCAAGATCATCATTCTCCCATCCAAGCACATGGAATTGATCCAGAATATAACTCCTCAACTAGGAAACATGAATCAAATAATTTTTAGAAGTAAAACTATATGGAATTTCAAATTTATAGGCCACCTATCCACTTCATTCGATGATATCAAGGGGTCCCATAATGCTCGGTTCCAACTTATCCATCATTACCAACAGAAAATTTCCCAATTGATTTTAAAATTTAATAAAAAATAAAACTGAAACCTAAAACTATAGTGTCCAATGATGATGGTAGACATAAGATTTTTTGTGACTCTGATTCATGATCCATCACCTTTGGAACAACTACACCATCCCCATCGTCTCTCAAACAAGAACATATCCAACCAAGGAACACTCTCCGAAATCTTCCTAGAATAAGGAAGATCTGCATGGCCTCCCATAAAAATCCTAAAATAGAACCATATTAATAAAGGAATAATACCCATTTTTATATAAACAATAAACTAGTGGAAAATGATTTTCCCAGGATCCCCTAAAATCAGGCACATAATTCTAATGTATAACCTAAAGAACATTGATAGTCATCTGTGTCTGTATATCCTTCTATAAGTGATAATCCTTGATCAATATAATCTGGGAAACCATTTCCCCTATAAAACCTTCTAGAATATATATTTTAACATTGGGTCCATGTTTTATATAATTGAAGAAGTAACTCCAAGAGTTCTTATAATTTCTTGGACATTCAAGTCCCCAATATTTTCCACCTTTATTATATCCTTTTTAGGGAGGAAATGTTTCCAATTACATGAGTCAATCGATGATCTTCCAAATCAAATCCTCCCATAAGTATTACATGGTAAACCCATGAAAATATTCATGGAAATATCTTCCCATTTCTGTACTGGAATGGGTTAGGTCTTAACAAACCAAAAAGTCTCTAGTGTTTTTCTGTAATTATCTAACAATTATGGAACCAAAATTAAAAGAGTAAAATAAAAAAACTCATCTTTAACCACAAATAATAAAATCTCAAGTCTTTCTATATCTTGGTATCCACTTTGTAAAAAATAAAATAAAACTGATGTTTACTATCTATCAACTCTTTCCTTAGGAAAAATAGAACAACCATCCTACCTTGTAAGAAAAAATGCCACTACAAGACTGAGACCGCCAACCAAAGGAAAAACGACCATAAATGATTTGACTAAGGAATCAGAACTTGTCCTTTGTCAGATTTTTGAGATGAATTCTCTCATCCAATGAGGATGTGGAATTTATCAAAGACAAGAACTATTGCCCACCAACCTCTTCTTCAACTAGGATCATCTCAGCAGACAAACTCATCATTGACTGCACCTCAACCGATTCCTTCATGGATTGGGTTGATAATTTATTACCTAACACATTAGCCATCACATTTACCTTCCCAAGGTTGTATGTAATATAAAAATAAAACTTATAAAGGTTTTACACCAAGTGTTTCTATCACATATTCAGATCCCTTTGAGTGAAATTATATTTCAGGCTCTTATGATTAGAGTACACAGTAAACTGCTCACCAAAAAGATGGTGCCACCATGTTTTGAGTGCATTCATAACTACTAACAACCAAAGATAGTGGGTAGAATATTTATTATCTCTAGGGTGTAACTAGAATTAGTTTTTGAACTCTAACTATTTTCCCTACATCAAGACACTTCCCACACCTAAACCAAAAGCATCATAGAAAACATAAAAAACCAAACCTGGTTCTGGAAGAATCAAAAATGGTTCTGAAGTAAACCTCAAATTTATCTCATAAAAAGATATATTAAATTTTCCATTAAATTGACACTTTACACCCTTATGGGTTAAATAGTCAACAAAGATGTGATCATAGAGAAATCCTGAAAAACCCATCTATTGTAACCATAGAAACCCAAGAATCCCCAAATCATTAACACATTTATGGGATCCTCTGAGGACATAACAACCTATATCTTTTTTAGGATACACTAAGACACCCATATCATATATCTTATTCCTTATAAATATTTTATATTAGATAAAAAACAAAAATTTGGAAATATTAACATAAATAAGATGTTCTTTCATGGTTCAAAGAATTATATCCAAATGGCCCCTTTACTCCTCCTCTATCTTGAAGTAAACCAAAATATCAACCATGAACACAACAAAAGAAGAGTCCAAGAACCAATGAATGATCCAATTTTATAAATCTATAATCATCATAGGATTATTGATATGAAAAAATAATGTAAGTAGGAACTCATAGTTACTATATCAGATCCCAAACATAGTATTAGATATATACTCTTCTCAAACCCTCAACTGGTGGTACCTTGAACACAACTCAATCTCAAAAAATGAAAATTATCCTCAATGATGGTAAAAACAACATCAATACAAGGAAAATGATATTTGTTCTTAATGGTCAAAGGATTTTAATTTTGATAGTTAGTAAAAAGTTTGAGGCCCCCTTATTCCTTCTTATAAAAGAGGAGAGGAGAAGCCCATGAGGAAACACTAGGAAGAAAATATTTTTTTCCTCTAGGTCCTCATGTTGGAAATGAAGTTTCACTAACTTAGTTAGTTATATTCAATAAGATTGAATATAAATGGGAATCGTACCAAAGATAAGGTCAATAATAAACTCAACCACTCTACATGGTGGTAAACCTAATGAAACATATAGAAGGACCTTAGGGTATGAACATAACACTACCCTTCCTAATATAGATTTTGAATAACCTTTGAAAACATTAGTGACCCAATCCAAATATAATAGATGAAATTTATGATGATAACAGTCAATCTAAGAATTTTCACTAATCATCCAATCCATAAAGATAATCCAGTCCAATATGTCAGTATCAAGAGCTTACAAGTTCCACTATAAATCAAAGATAGATATCATTACCCAATATTTAGGAAACTTAAAAAATTATTCACACCTATTTTCCAAACGAATAAAAAGATCATACAAGTATGAAATAAATTCTGAATTCAATACTAATGTGTTAACTAAATTTGTTGACATAAAATAATGAGTATCACCCATATCAAACAAATATAGCACAATATAAGAAAATATAAGCATTTACATCTAAAAATAGTAAAAATAATTCATATTCCTCTAGTTGAAACTCCACTTCATAGATATTTTCAGTTTTATCTCCTTTATGAGCTTTCTTTTCCTTGAGAACATATACCTTTGCATAAGGAAAAAACCTACCACCCATGGAAGCATCTGCACAAACCTATAATTCCTTGGTCATTTTGGATTCTACCATACTTACCTAGGTTATCCTTTCAAAAAATCATTTCATATACCAGGATCTTCCAAAATGGTGAAATGACTTGGGAGCCTCTCCATAATTCATCTTGGGATGACCAGTCCACCCCCACTAATAGAAAAATGTCTATTTCTTCCTAACAAATCCCCTAAAACTAGCCATAAAGAAAACTGGATACCTTTTTCTATTTATTTTATTTCCATAAGACACACCTTGTATAAGAAAAGCACTAATTGAAGCTCCTCCAAAACATATTTCCATCCTATTTCTACCTCAGCTAAAGCATCCATTTTAGTTACCTCTATAAACAGTTGGAAAGAAAATTTGAATCTTCATCGACCTAATATAAATACTTTTTCCAAATGCAGACATCTGATCCATTAGGTACTCATTAATGATGACCTCTAGTGCTAGATGTACCAACTCAATAAAAGGGGTATAGTAAATTAGAAAGCTATGATTCACCTGTTATAAAGTCAGAAACTGTTGGGTCTTTTCCACACATAACTTTTTAAGATAGAAATAAAAATTAAATTTTTTTATTTAAAGTAATCTAGGTAATTTCCCCATGAAACTTAGATTTGAAAATGGATTTCCATTATCTGCTTCTAGGTTCCTATATCATGTACATGGAAAAGCCACCATAGAGTCATTTGGAGTCATCAATATGTTAAGGATCCTATAAATCATCTCAATACACTCCCAAAATTCCTATCATCCTTTATGAACACAAACTATAGGTGCATTTTTCATATTAAACACAAATATATGATCCACCACACGTCCCAGGTTCCCAAAACACACATAAGAGAGACTATGAATATTACGAATTAATTATTCTAATAAATAATGGTCAACTAGAGGATTCACATATGGATCCTAAATCATATATTCCTCTATATGATTTGGGAGATCTCTTCTTAGTGGAATTCTGAAATAAATATAATATAATAACCATGAAAATCAAGTGAACATTCCCAAAATATAAGGATCACTTTCCAAATTTATTCTAATTCATTAAAAGGAAAAAGATTAATGTAATTATTAAGTCTACCAATGAAATAAACTACTTAAAATGGATTTTCTCAATTTAAATAAAATTTCCATAAATTTCATTCAAATAAACCCAACCCCCAAGTCTTAAAACTGGTAAAATTACCTAAACACCCATGAATGGAATTTAATCACCTAGTAGATAATAAACAACCCACTTTCCATTCAAAAAACACCTAGTAGAAAATACAAATCCCACTTTCCATTCAAGAAACACCTAGTAGACAATAATAAATGAACTTTCTGGCTGTTACTGTAATGAATAGTACCTACTATAGTAACTTCTACAGTAACTACTACAACACCTACTACAATACCTACTATGCCCTGAACCTATTTCACAACATCTTCTTGGAAACAATTACATTGTTTGAAATCCATTTACCTAGCATTTAATCACATAGTAGACAATAAACAACCCATTTTCCATTTTAAAAAAACTCAAGCACAAGTCCCATCCTATAAAACATGGTAGAAACATTTAATCCATTAACACATTTAAACCATAACTCTATTAATTCAACTAAACATAAATCACTGAATTTTAGGTCATTATTCTTAGTAGAGGATCTCCATAAAAAAGAATCAAAAAACATACCCAAACCAAGATGATATGAAAATAATTAATAAGGGATGACCTAAAAATCATAATGGGGTTTTTTTAGTGAGGATTGGTTTGGAAGTGATAAATTAATATTAAAATTTTAGGGATTAAGTGATCCACACATTGGGAACATATACTCTTCCTTGAATATTTACTTGGAAATGAAGTGATTATGATAAATAGTTAAGAACAAAGTATTACTAACGTGAGAGTATTTTCTGGGAGGATAAAAATATTAGAGATTCAATATAAAATTTTAGGTGAGGGGTGTGTAATGATGTGCTGGAAATTATCCCCTTTTATAAGTGAAGATAAGGGTACTTTTTTGAATACCCATAATTTTTCAACAGTGGGAGGAAAATATTCTTATGTCAATGGATCCAAAAATTTGAAATAATGTAAAATGGGGTGAGATGATGTCTATCAAGACTCGACTGTTTATTTTTACACTTGATTAAAACATGTTTGAATACTTTTTACCACTTGATCTTTCTATTTTTCCCCTTTTTGGGGTTTACTTTAGTAACTAGTTTTTACCAAAGTAATACATCTTTTATTAAAAATATAAGATACCCAATGTTACCAAATATGGGAAAAAGGTATCTAAATTTCATCTAAAAATAATAGATTTAAATTTTTAAATAATAGAAAATTAACATTTAAATTAAATCATTTAATATACAGTAAACAATTTTTGTAGAGAAAATGCTATTTTCACCATTTTATATAGTATTGATTTATATTTTAATGAAGGATTATATATTTATATATATAAGTTTAAATATTTTATTAAAGTAATTTTTTAGAGTTAATTAATTAATTTTTAGATAAAAAATTAAGAATATAAATGAAAATAATCTTTGAAAATAACCATTTTACCATTATCATAGAAGTTAATTTTAATCCTTGTTATCATACTATTATATTTAAAATGAAATTGACTTTATCACATAATATGAAAACATTTACCTGAAATATGAAATTAATTTTTTTTATATTTAGTTACTATAATTGATGGAAAATAATTTTCAATATAAGAAAATATAAATAGTTTTTATATTAAAATATTACTTATGTTTCAAGAATTTTACACATGTGTTCTATAAATTCAACATAATATTTTAAATGATATTTTTTTATAGAAATAGTTTAAAATTTTGTTAAGGTATATGTGTATTATGATAATTGTGAAATACTAGAAATTATAAGGTATGTTAATTTATATTTTGGTATATCTTGGTTGTGCTTTTGAGGATTGGTAGAGGTGTTTGGGGATTGATAATTAGAAGTGATGGAGTTGGGGCACCAAACAACTACTTAATACTACTTATATTCCACCATTGTGCATGTACAAGGCCACTGGCTACCCGGTGGAGGCGGTATTAGCCTAGGTTGAACTAGAGTGCTACCGACCAACCAACATGAAGCCAACGATTAGCTAATAGCTATGATAGTAACCTACTTTTTTGGATCTTCTGACTAGTTATATGGAAACCGCCGAAAAGTCATTGGGGACCATAATTTATAATAATTAAGGAAAAATCATAATTTTTCTCTATTTTGGATTTCTGATACTACTCTTTCTTGGTTGGACCCTCACTTAATAGAAATGGCCCTAATATACCTCTATTATGTTAATTTAATCTATGTTTCCCCTTTCAGTAGTGTTTCAAGATTAGATCTGTTTGTTGACTACCAAATGGTATGTTTTATCCATTCTATCTCTAATCATTTCCTTCTCATGATATGAATCATATATATAAACTATGTTAGATAGATATATAGATTCTATCTTGATCTAATGGATAATTGGTGCCTTATTTATGGGTAGATCCTGGATCTTGAGAACTTTCATCCCTATCTTAAAGGGTTCTAGAACTATATTGGAAACATATCTCATTGGGTAAGCTATTATATCTCCAATAAAACTTGACATTAATCATATTGAACATCATTTTTTAGAATTAATTTTTAATGAATTTTTATTAGTTATAAAAATCATTCTTATATAGGCATGGTTTAAAGACTTCTCTAGGAAATTAATATTGGTGCACTGAGGCATCAATTTATTACCATATGGGGTATTTTTATAACATTGATTGACATGATTGGAATTATTGTGTGGGTATTCATATCAATGAAAACCAACCCGTGCTATGTAAAGCTTATGATATTTTTATGGTGTGCCCGTGTATCCCATGATACCCATGCACTGTTTGTTATGATCACAACTTCTTTTCTATTTCTAATTCTGTGTAAATTCTTAGAATGTGGAATTTTTATTAAGTATCAAGACGATAGGTGGATCATCATTACTTGGTTATGCCCCAGAGGGAGATCATGTGATTTTGAGATGTGGTGGTGATGAAAATTATGTGATATGTATACTGGGAAGGGGTATGAAGACCTTGAAACCCGAACCAAGATATAGGATAGTGTATGAAAGCCTTGTGTCCGGAACCAAGGCACATACATAGGTGTGATGACATTTTCGATTGACATAGTAGAGGTAGTTTCACAAGTAAATTATGTCCCAACATGAGTTTGGGAGTGGGGTGAGATGACCAAGTGGCCCGATATGAAGGTTAGTCAGCTATGTGCATTGATTCATGACATGTGTTGTCCTTGTGGCCTAATCCAATATGTGATCATATATGAGGAATTTTTTCAAGAATAGAGATGGATCGGATATGAAAAGAGCTCATGTTGGATTTGTTTTTGCGTAATATTACTATATATGATTGGATTCTTGTTTGTTCATTTTCTAAAAATCATGACATACACATTAATATAAAGTTACACTTTATTTTAAGGACACATAGTTGGTTTAATACCACGTTTATTCTCACAAACTTCATTGGCATCTTGATGCATGTACAAATTTCATGGTTAGATATCCAACTAAAGGCATGTGACTTATGTCAGTGAGGTGAGACGGTGGAGCTTAGAGTACAAAGGCATTGCCCAGATAGATTCTAGGATATTGTTTTAGTGTTTTAGTTTATTTCCTTTGGTTATTATACATTTGTTGAATAACCAGACTGGGATAAGGATTTTTTATGTTATGTATTCCATTTTTATATAACATGATGATTTTATCTTTGTTGTTTAGGTATTCGATTATTATTGTTGTCATTCTTGCGCATGACTATTATTATAGAGTATATAGTCTCCCCCATGACACCATTTAGACCATCGTTGAAAGTCAAAAAGCAATTACACATAGAGATACACACATTTTCACATAAATAACCCAATCTAAGATAGTGTGATTCTGGTCAACGAATTATAATAATTATATAAAATTGAAAATACTAGAAAAATTTATATTTTTTACCATTCCCCTAAAATTTAATTATTTTAGAGAAATCTAAAAAATTCACCCTAAGATGATTTTATTTTATATATTTCAATAATTAATTTCATTTTGTAAAATTGAAATTATTAAATTCATAAATTTGACTTTTAAATGAATATTTAATATATATAAATAAAAACCACTTATATAGAAAAATGCAATTTTAAAACATTAAGTGTTCGTAATCATATTTTTTTTAACTTTATAATTGATTAAAATATATTTTAATTTTCAATGGTTTTTTTATTCTTAACTTTTCTTAATAATAAATATTTTAATGATTGTTTTAGATTGGTGTTTCATTTGGAGAAATCTATCAAACATAATATTAATTTAGAATATATATATATATATATATATTACAAAATCTTATGGTGTTATGATACTAGATTTTCTACATCCATTTATCAACAAATACTATTCCAATAACACATAAAGAACTGGATTTTGAGTTATTTTCCATGTCCATTATGGATTTTTAAATCATATACCCCATTCAGACTTCTATTTTAACAGTAATTCCATCAACCACTACCATTCCAATATAATTTAAAACATTTATATCAACTGAATTACAAATTATCACCATTTCAAAAGCAGAAACCCCATAAAAAACTACCGCTAGTTATAAAATAGAAATTCATAATCAACAATGAAAAAATTGAAATGTTGAAAAATAAAATGAATTAATTAAAAAAATCTAAAAAGATGATTACAAATGATCGATAAGTGTTTTGGAAAACCCGAATCTCAAAAATTTCGAAATAAAAAAATTAATATTATCTTGTTAACTACCAAGAGTGGAAAGAAAATTTACCCTTACAAAAAAAACTAGAATTCTCTAAGTAAACCAATGAAATAGTGAATGAAAATTCTAAAAAATTGGTGGGAAGTAAGGAATAAATTTTATAAATATTAAAAAGATAAGGAAAAAAATACTATTCCATTTTCTATCAAGTGTGATAAATTCAGAAAACATTAATATAGAGGAAATTCAATGGGAAATCTTTAAAACATTCAAAATGGTAAAGATTAATATACAACTTATATAAGACCATAGAAAAATAATAATGTATTATATTTTCAATAAGTAAATATGATATAATAAAA
Source organism: Viscum album (assembly GCA_963277665.1). Lineage (NCBI taxonomy): Eukaryota > Viridiplantae > Streptophyta > Magnoliopsida > Santalales > Viscaceae > Viscum > Viscum album. The sequence goes on along the minus strand of OY728163.1, from coordinate 1,772,380,872 downwards.
GAGACATCAGGGAATTAAATGTGTCAGTCTAGGAAGAAATGTGTCAGCACATATAGCACTATAGTTTCTTAAAAAAATATATAGGTGAATTTTATATTCCATGAAATTTTAGATTCATGTCCTTTGTAGATGTTTTATGTGATTCAGGAGCTTCTATAAATGTATTTACAAATTCTATATTTTTTCTTTCATATTAGAGAGATTAAACCAACAAGATATATTACCTACTAGGTTAACCAAATTATTTTATTTGAAGCTGGAGTAATTGATTAATGGAAAATACTAATTAAAAAACTAATTTTTCATGGAGATAATTTGTTAAAAAAAGGAAAACATCACACTAATAAAATTTACAGTCATATCAGAAAGGCCATTATTCAATATAGCCAAGAAAATAGTAAATATATTTTAATTAACAGTGACCATGGTATTCATCAAAATATGGGTAAATTTCAATATTTTTTATTCAATGAAATATTCCCAATAAAAATATTCAATTTTCACCCATAAGGAATTTTATGAACCTCATTCACATGAGAGAAATAATTAGTTAAAAGAGATATTTAAATCTAGTAATAGATTGAGTCTTCAAAACTTGATGGGAAGTGATTTTGAACAACACTAAATTATTACACAAGAACTTTCATATGTGGTAGATCAATATTTCTCTAATGTATTTAATTTTTTATTTACAAATGATGTATCTAATTCTAAAAATTTTTTATAGGAGCTGTATTTAGTTGATGTTAGTCACCTTAAACTATTTCTACCTCTCAATTTATAAACCAAAACTAATATTGAAATCAATACCATGAGAATTGGAATATGTGAACATAATTGGTGCATATAAGTTTCTAGTGATAATTTATCACAATATATCAACTAATGAATAATTGAAACTTAATGATATTTTTAGGGGAAATATAGAAGCTATAAGACAAAGTGTAGTTGACATACCATGGATTAACTCAATGATATATATAGACATGATTCTCCTTGAAAATGATGTTTAACCAATTAGAAAATCCAAAATAAGATTAAACTCAACAATAATGAATATAGTTAAAGTGTAAATAGAGTAATTTTAAAGGCACATATCATTTACCCCATTTCTAACCCAGAATAAGATAGTCCCATTTACACTATACACAATATGTTTAGAGTCTCCATTTTTAAGAGATAAATATTGAGCTAACCCTCATATGAGTAAGAAATAGTGGGAAAGTATGCATTGACTATTTGAAATTGAAACAAGGGACTAGGAAAATCCCTTTCCTAATACCCATCATTGGAAAAAAGATTGATAGATTCTTTTGAAAGGCCCATTTGTTTTTCCTCGATGAATATTCAATATAATTCCATGTACCCATTTTTCTTGATGACTATGGGAAAATAACCTTCAAATATCCCTATGAAATATTTAACTATAGATGGATTTTTTTCAAATTGTGTAATTCCCAGAGAATATTTTAAAATCATAGGGTAAGAATATTCTATAATATAACTGAACAATGTAATGAATTGTTTCTTAGTGATTTCAAAATTTTTGAAAATTTACTTGATCATTTTTCATCAAATATAGATAATGTTTTGAAAACATTCCTTGAAAGAAGTATTGTGATCATTTTGGAAAAATTCTATTTCTTGGTAGAAACATATACTCATCTATGATATGTGATTTTAATAAATGTGATCATAGTTTACAAATAAAACATTTTAATCATAACAAAATTTATGTTGCATCCTACCCCGAGTTCTACTCAACAAGTTCCTCAAGATGCTTACTACAAAACCTCAAGCTTATCTCCCCAAATTCCAGATGATGCCAAATAACAGCAAGGGCCTTTGGTAAATCCATTGGGAGACTATGGCCTCCTTGATCAAAGTCTACCACAATTATCTATTTACAAGAAATTGCATAAAAATGATATTATATAAATAGGAGTAGAAATTGGAAAGCATAAATATGCAATGTAATAAAAACACAGCGCAAAAGAAAATTAAGTGAGAAAAAGAAATGGTTATGATAATATGTCATGTCTATTAAAAAATTACTAAGTAGGGGGCATGTGATAAAATCATATACAATGTTTTGATAAAGATAAAAAATAATCCAAATACTATGGTAGCTAACATCTCTAACATATGCCCTATTTTCTACTCCCAAATCCATCCAAGAAAAGCAACTTAAGCATTATAAGCTGGCTACTTTCCTGTTTCTAAACCTCAAATCATAAAGTCCACTCAAGTACCAAAGGTTCCCAAGTAGGGTGTAAAAAAAATATCAGTAGGCTATAACCAACGTTTTCAAGATCTTTCCATATCATGAATTATAAATTAAATTTTGTTCCATATATAATTTAGATGTAATAAAAAATAAATAAAATAAAATAATTGAAATGAGCTCTACTTGGAGACCCATCCCACCTACCTTCTTTGGCCTATGCTAGTGTTTCTGAACCAAGAGATCCTGAAATAATGAAATGAGTGAAGTAAAATGTCACAGGTTGAACTATTTCTAAGCTTGTGATTAGGCATGTAGGACATGTCCCTATTTTTTTTAAACCAACTGAACAATTCATATTTTAAAACCTTTGTTTACCTTTTTGAAATATTTTATTCATTATTTATAGAACAAGACAAAACACCTTGAGCCCATCCATGAAAAACTGGAGAGATTTTTCATGTATCGATCTAAGGCTCAGTAAAATTATAATACTAAGAGTTTTTCCAAGTTGAACCATATATGGAGTTCCCAATGTCACTCTATCATAGTGTGAAAATAGTATAAAATAACGTTCACGTCTATACCTAATATTGAACATGGGGGCCTGAGTCTATCTCATGGAATGGGACAACCAATCATGCAATCGAGACCATCAAAGGGGTATCCCATAGGCAACCAGTGTAAATATTTAGTGTAAAAGATAAATAACATACAAACAATTATATGAGTTTTAGATGATGTCACCCCAATGCATTTAAAAACCAATTACAATATCCAACAAAAGGCATAAGAGTCTTTACAAGGGGTCCTTAAATATGACCCCCCTTTGTTCACCCTCAACACTATGATAATGCTCTAAACCAAGAATCACATATATAACATGTACAACAAGGGTCATATTATTTAATTAAGAATTTACATTATAATACTCATTGGTCAAGGAAAAACCATTCATCAATCTCATTTAAGTCACATGGCCCAAGGCACAATCTCTTGATTAATATATTTAATCTAACCATACATAAGTGGCATGGGGAAAGGGTTATTTATTAGGCTCAATACCCATAAAAATTCAAATTATAGATCAATTTAATGGACTTTACATTCTACTCAACCCATTAGATCATATTATTCTTAATTTCCAAAGCTTTTCATTGGGAAACATGCATTTGATTCATAAAGAACAAGACATTAAGAACTTAGACCAAATTAATTTAACTAGATCACTTCATTTATAACATGGTTTTTATGGACTAATACATGGATTATCACTTATAAAAATTAAATTTACAACCCAAGGTATTGGTTACACGTTAACACAACTCAATGGGTGTCAAACCATTTTAGAAAAAAAAGTGAAATAAGGTCCTTTAAGGTATAACTCACCCAGTGGGGTGGAATAAACTAAGGTGTTCCACTTCATAGGTGATTCACCATATAAATATCACTATAATCATGATATACAAAATTAAATCAATAAATTCACATTGAGGGGTATTTTTCAGAACAGTCTGATGAATAGTACTATGGTACAATTTTATGAAATGCAACGAAATGATAAAGAAAGGGAATGACCACCTACCATAACCTCATTATGTTTTCCTCATCCAGTATCAATGTTTATTTTGATAAAAGTTGGAAGAAATCAATAAAAATATCAAATTTACTTAAAATGGGTAAAATGACCTTGCAACTATATAGTACAATGGATAAAGTAAGATCCTTGGAATAGATTAGAGAGGATCATAGATCATAAATCTAGTGTTCTAACATATCTGACAGAGGATAAATTAGATGATGAACATAGGTTATAATTTTATTCAAAGAGGGAGGAGTATCTTCACTGATGGATTAAAAAAGGATGATCAAGAAGATTTTTCTAAATTCATTTAAGAGGGGAAACCCAAAATTTTACCTATTTTTCACTTTTTATGGTTTGGACACACTATTTGGCCAAACTGTGCACTAAATCTATGCCATTCACTGCTACTTGGGGAACATCACAAGGATTGCTACATTATTTGACTCAATATGTGAAAACTTTTCAAATAATATCTAATGAATATTGTAGATAGATCACACAAATATGTGCCTTGGGTCACATAATTTCATACAAATAGTGCGGCTTGACCTATTTAATCCATTTCAGGTTTTAAGGCTCTAGACGAGCCCCAGACACACTTGAGACCTCCTTAACTTGATTAAGAATTATATTTAGGGATGTTTATTGAATAATAACCAAAAAATAATAGTTAATGATTTTATAAAATGTTGATACATTACATACTCTCCTCCTTAAGACAAATCTTCACTGAGTTTCACTTCTGAGGGTTGTAGAACATCATCCGAGGACAGTTCCAGCTATTTAGCATGTACATCAGCCTCCGACCCCTAGGTCTCTTCCTTTATTCTGTCCTACTAGCAAATCACTTGAACAAAATGAAATGACCAGCCTCATAAAACCTTTATACTTCAATAAGAAACATGGATCAAATGATTCTTGATGGATGAATCAACATCTATTTTGATAACTTTAGGGTCAAATTAATGAGATATGATGACATTATACTATTGAATATGAGATACAAAGAAGATTACCTGTATGGATTGGTACCTATGAGGTAAAAACAATCAATAGGCTACCCGAACGACTATCTCCACTATCTCAAAAGGCTTAACCTATCTCGATATTAATCTACCCTGTCTCCTGATCCATCTATGACCTCACCTTGGAGATACACATAGAAAGACCCAATGACCCATATCTAACTCCGGTGGTATAAGATAATTATTGGTATTAGATTAATTCCTATCCCAAGCTATAGCCATACATTTTTAAATCCACCAAACTTTTGCTGTTGTCTTATGAATAATATGAGGACCTAGTAGAGATACCCCAGTTAGCTCTAGATAGCACAGAGGTGAATAAAACAGTCTACCATATATTACCTAATATAAATCCTTATAAAGCATCACCCAAAAAAATTTATTGTAGGAAAAATCTACCATATGAATAAGATTTTTCCAAGAACCTCCAAAATCCCAGATATAGGCCTGTATCATAGCCCATTATCCCTGAATCATCCACTCAGACTGTCCCTTGGTATGAGGGTGATATAAAGTACTCAAGAGCACCTGTGATCCAAGTTTCTTATTCAATCCTTGAAATAACTATTAGTTAAAGCCAAAATATATATCCTAAATGATAGAACATGGCTCACCATGATGTCTCAACATCTCCTAGATGTATAGACTTCATAAATCATCAACTGAGAAGGTATTCTGAATCAGTAGGAATTTCATGGCCTTGGTCAGCCTATCAAAAATCACTGAAACTACATCACTATCTTAAGAGTAGCTTGAAAATCCTATCACAAAATATTTTATGAGTATATTATATTTCTACTCAAGAATGGAGAGAGTCAATAAAAGTCTAGCTGGTTGGTGGTGCTCTACCTTTACCTACTGACAGTTGGAGCACTGAGTGAAAGTCTTGTTATCTGCCTTTTCATATCAGGCCACCAGTACTGATGAGTCATTTCTCTGTACATATTTTTAAAGCCAATATGAAATTCCCAAACAAATTATATGACTCCATCATTAGCTCTTCTCATATATCATAAGGAATAATACTCATCCATGAAAAATTTGGGTCTCACATCCACCAACTACCCAACCAGGAGGTTGGGTTTCTACTGTGAAACTCTCCCTCATGAGAAGGCCCTTATAATTTGATAATTTTATTATAAAACCCCAATCTAGGAGATATGACTTAACTGCTAGAGCTACAAAAAATAGTTGCCCGTGCTGTTCCTGAACCTCTGGATGTATCCCAGAAAATAATCATTAACTGCCACACACTATTGGGTAGCTTGATGGCTTTCATCTGAGTCTTACAGCTCAAGGAATCAAAAAATGAATTACCCTTTATGTGTCTGTATGAAATCTCATAGTCAAATGTATATTGGTATTCCACCCACCTACACTGAATAATATTCAAGTCCCACTGAGTGGATACATCTTTGAAACATTTATGGTCTGTGTAAATGAAGAACCACTCACCCAAAAGGTAGTGCCTCCTACAGTGAAGTGCATGAACCAAAACTACATGGTCGTGGACCTACATAGGATAGTTCTCCTCATGAGGCCTTATTTGGATGGATCCATAAACAATGAATTGACCACCCTTCATCAAAACTGCAACTTCACTGATTTTGGAAGAATCAAAATAAACATTATTTCTTCTTCCTAACTTAGTATGAATCAGTATCGGAGGTGAGGCTAATATAACCATTAACTCCTAAAAATATATCTACCAAGCTAAAATCCATTCTAAATTTTTACCCTTATTGATGAAGACCGTGAGGAAATCTTCCAAGCATGATAAATCCTTTATGAATCACCTGTAATAGCCACCTCACCCTAAGAAGATGCATATGTCAATCACCTTATTCAGATTCTACCAGGAAACCATGGCTCTCACCTTCTCTGGGTCTACTCATATGCCACTCACATATACCATATAACCCAAGAAGTTGAAATTACTTATCCAAAAGTTCCATTTACTGAGATTTGCACATATATGGTTCTCTTTTAGTGTACTTTTCATTATATGATGATGACTAACATGGTTGTGTCTGGAGCACAAGTATACCAAGATGAATTCTATGAAGCATTCCATGATTTAATCAAGATACGGGTAGAAAACCAAATTCATTATAGACAAGAAGACTATAGGGGAATTTTTCAGACCAACTGATATAAAAAAATACTAATACAAGCCATACCTACTCCGTAACATTGTACATTGCATTTCTGATGGCATCAACACAACCGGATGATAGCCTAACCTTAAATAGATCTTCTAGAGAATATTTTCTCCTTATATATAGATAAAGAGTTCATCTATATGAGGCATTGGATACCTACTATTCCCCACAAGGCGGTTCAGTTAGTGGTAATCCACACAAAATCAAAGATTACCATCTACCTTCTTAGAAAAAAGGATGAGTGAACCCCATGGTTTTGTGCCAGGTTTGAGGAAAACCTTATCCTCTTTGTCTTAAAGATTCTTTTGAGTTCCTAGAGCTCTATAGGATCAATATTATAAGTTGGAATTGACATTGGTTCCCCAATTGGCACAAGATCAATGGTGAACTCAATTTATATATTATGATGTAATCCATAGAAATAATTAGGAAATAAATCCTTGAATCATTCCATAGTAGGTGGAAATTCTTCCAAAGGCATCCCCTGATCACTCATAAAGAGACTGACTAACTGGGTTGTTATCTAGCCTAAACCAGTTCAATTGGGTCCCACTCAATTACACTAGAGATAACATTCAACCTTATGGGAAAATATGTTTCCATCAAGTGATGATAACATCACCCGCTTGAGATAGAAATCCACTTGATCTAGACCAGGCATGATCTTGTCCATAACAAGAATTACATCAATGCCTATCACCATGAGGATATAAAATCTCCATAGAAAATGACCCCCACATATATCATGGGGGAAATATTTTCACTAGTTTGTACCCTATTCTCGAACACCCAATGACACGTCAAGGTTTATAACAGCACTAGAGTACTCTGTCAATAATCTAAGACATCTCATAGTTGCAACATAACTGAAAGAGTGTGATGGACATATATAAAATAAGGAAAGTAATGAAGTATAGTCTACTAGAATAGTACCTCTATATATAAATGTGCTTGTATACTTCTCCTCTAGAGTATTATGAACAAAATAGATATATCATGTTACACGACCCTGATATAGAACCTTAGTAGCCTATGCAGGTCTATTATTCTGACGATGGAAATATTAAGCTTTAATCCCTCAATCGCAACCAACTACTCAACTTGAATGACCTATAGAAGACCATCTTACTACCAGTTGATCTATCACTAACCCTTCTTGTGCATGCAGTGGTGGTGTAGAAACTCACTTACTTATCATTGAAGGAAGAGGTCAGATAAAATACTAGAGTTGACCCATCCTACCACAATCCTGACACTTGACTGGGTTCCCCATGCACTGGTTCTTTTTATGGCCTAGAATACCACCTTTGTGACATAATATAAGTCTATAAATGAATGTCTCCTAGCTGTTATTGTCCCCTATGTACCCTTGAATTGTATCTTCTTTCCACTAGATAAACCTATGTTAATGTGTATGGAAGCTAATCTTCCCCGCTTTATATCGCCTGAATCCCTTAGGTTTCCCTTAGTGATGAGGGCCTGGTTCACTATCTCAAATACAATAGTTAAGTTAAATACACTAACCTATGAGCATATAAAATAAGTAACCCCATATTGAAATCACCACACAGTCGCTAGCTTGCCACTAGTAAACATCATTGTAAAATGCTGTAATCCGGTGAAGCGAGCTAAGTATTCCATCGATGACATGTCAACATTTTCAAGGTACATGAATTACCAAACTTGATCTTCCCTCAATGTAAGAGGGGAGAAATAATCGAAGAAGGATATCTAGAAGTATCCCCAAACCATACCCTGATGTCAACCAACCTGAGTCAGAACATGCCACCATCACTATGAAAAATCATTCAAAATGTAGGTCATGAGCTTGACCCTCCACTATGGAGGCATCTCGATGTGATCAAAGATTAACACCATATCCTCCAACCATCATTCAATAACCTATGGTACTCCATCCCCCAATAATGTGGTAGGATGCATCTGTGGTAATTCAATGGTGAATTACGCCATAGATGGTATAGGTTAATGAGAAGCTCAAACTATTTTCATGAAAGTAATAAATCTATCCTCGAATATTGTGTCAACACCCAACGGTAGGTATACAGGAGGTGCCTCTGGTGTAACCATAGGAGGTATCATGGGTGGGTTTGGACCCACCACTTTTAGAGTATTCTCATCACCACTTTCTTGGGGTATATCCCGAGGATGTCATGTTGGCATAGCACCTCAATTACAGAACACATGCCTCAAATAATATTTATAACAAATAGGTAATGATATAAATAAGGACATGTAAAAACCTACCTATAAGCACATAAATCCTCTAGGCTACACAAAGAGATAGGTATGGGTAAGGAGAAAGATAAATATAAAGGAACAAAGAGAAAAAAACTGATATACTAATAATAAGGACATGTTAGGCAAAAGTATCTCTTTTTTACTTACAAATCAACCATTTACTTCAAGGAATCATATTTATTTATTGATTTAGTTCCATCATTATTTAATTTTTTAGATTCCTTATCTAGTTAATTGAATCACCAAATACAAATCATAAAGGCCTATAAATCTTATAAATTGAAATTGGTGCATCAACTAACTGCATCCTGACCCTAACACCAAGAAACATGTTTAACAATCCTATGCATTTTGATTGGATGAGATTCAATTAACACTCACAAATCAAGACAACTAAAATGGGATTATTGGTAATATTAAACACAGTACATCACTGATGAAATTTTCAGCACACTAGAAATCATAAAAAATAAGTTACATACAACAACTAAAAGAAATACAAGTAATCCATGCTGACAAATAGATATGGTATTACAATATGCATAGAGATTCAACCCTATTATTCCTAGTATGATTCATGATTTAAATTCACCCTCATATGATTGGGACTGGGATAATCAACCCAATCATGTACATTGAATATTAGTAACAAGCTAAATTGATTGAATCACCCAATGCTGAAACCTAATGAAATGATAAAAAATGAAAGAAAGAACGACATTTAACCATAATAGGCAATTTGGATTTCCCCAATACATGGGGTAGATAATCTTAAGAATAGGATCCTAACCAAATTATCATGTCCTAGTCTCCTGTATAACCAAAATAGTAAGAAAAAAAGGAAAATTGTACCTCTGATATAACATTATTGTATTCCCCTCGAAGTTCCACTAAACAGGTTCCTCGAGATGGTTATTAAATGTCCTAAATTGATTCTCCCCAAAATTCCTGAGGTTTACATCTAGAAGAAAGGTCCTTAGGTAAGTGCATGATGATATTATTACCTCCTTGATCAATATAGAGTGAAATAATTGATTTTTAAGAAATAAGAGAAACAATTACAATATCTAGATAGCAGTAGAAACCAAATTCATAAACATGAAAGGTAATAAAATATATTACAAATGAAAAATAAATAAGCATAAAAAATGGTGATGATAATATGTAATATATAAATAAAAATATTTGTTTGTGGAATGGGATAAGAGCATATACAACATTATGAAAATAATAAGAAAGAATTAAAAAACCAATAAAACTTGCATCTCAAGCCTATGCCTATTCCTCTGCTCCCAAATTCATCCTAGAAAAGTGACTCCAGAATTGGAAGTTGGATGCTTCCCTTTTTCCAAACCTGAAATCATAAATTCTACTTGGGTACTAAAGGAACCCTAGAAGGGTGTGAGATAAAATCTTAGTAGGCCAAAACCCACGGTGTTATAGCCTTTAAATATCATGCATTAAAAATTAAACAATGGTCCATATATAATTTAGATACAATTAAAAATAAATTAAATAAAACCAATAAACTTGGTTCCACTTGGAGACCCATCCAATATACCTGATCCAACTTAAGCCAGTGTGTCTTAACGAAGAGATCCTGAAATGGTAAGTAAGTAATATAAAATTTCATAGGATAGACTGTCTCCAAGCTTGTGATTGGGATTGGAGGACACACCCCTATATTTTCCAAACAAACTAACCAACTCACTTTTGAAAACATTTATTTAACTTTTTAAATCATTTCAATCATTATTTACAGAATAAGACAAAACACCATGAGCCCATCCATGAAAATATAATGATACATGGAATGTATTGAACTAAGGCTCAATAAAATTCCGATGCTGAGAGTTCATCCAATGTTAACAACATATGAAGTCCTAAGTGACACTCTGGAATGGAGTGGAAACTATATAAGATGACCTACAAATTATTACATAGTATTTCACATAGGGTCCTGAGTCTCTCTCATAGCCTGGTGCAACCAATCACACCATTGAGTTTGTCCAATTAGTCTCCCCTTCGGAATTATAGTCACTCATCTGAAGGAAAAGATAGATAATATATATAAAACCTATATCATGAAGAGATTATGTCACCAAAAATTTATTTAACAACCAATTAAAATATCTAAAAAAAGGTATGAGAGTCCATCTAAGGGGTCCTTAAGTTGGAAACCCTTTGGTTCACCCTCAACACTATGGACACTACACTTAACCAAGGATCACATATAAAAGATGTACATCAAGAACCATATCATTTAATTATGAATTTACATTATAAGGCTCATTGGTCAAGGAAAAACCATTTATCAATATAATTTAATTTACGAGGCAGAAAGAATATGCTCTAGTCCAATATATTTAACCCAACAATCCTTAAGTGGCATAGGGAAATGGCTATTCACTAAGCTCAATACAATTTTAAATTCAAAGAATAAATCAATTTAAGGTCCTTTAAATTCTAATAAATATATTATATCGTATTTGGATTAATTTATAAATAATTTCATTGGGAAATTTCCGTTCGATTCATAAGGCACAAGACTTCACAAACTTGGCCAAAATTCATTTAACAAGATCACTTTATTTTTTAGCATGGTGTATAGGGTACTAAGACATGGATCATCATTGAAAAAAATTAAATTTACAAATCAAGGTATTGATTAAATTTCAATACACCTTAGGGGGTGTTAAACCATTTTAGAAAAAAGGTACATAAGGGCCTTTATGGTATATCCAACGAAATGGGATTGCATAAACCAAGGTGTTCCACCTCAAATGTGATTTCTCATAAAAACATATATGAGAATACACATGTGAAACAACTCGTAATAAAAAATCACATTTTAGAGGCTTCACCAGAATAACCCGGTGATCGAAACAATGGAACAATCTATGAAACACAATGAAATAATGTGATAAGATAATGACCCATACCATATCCTCATAGAGTTTCTTTCATCTAGTATTAAATTTTTTTTGTGGTTGGATAGAAGAAATAAAATAAACCACCAAATATTTGAAAAATTAGGAAAACTATATTTCACCTATATAGTCCTATGGATGGAGAAATGACCTTGATATAGTTTGGAGATGATTATAGATCATACCTATATCATTCCAATGGATCCAATAGAGGACGAATCATATGATTAAAAGAGGTTCTACCTTGATTCCAAGATTCTTGAGGAGGAGGGTTTTAAAGAGAGATGAGGGGCATAGTAATTGGAATAAAAATTGAGTAGGAATAGGGGTTTTCTTGATTCTTTTAAGAGGAAAAAAACCAAAATTTGGGCTATTTTTTCACTGAACACTTTTTGGCCGCACAGTTTTCCCAAACCCTATGCCAACCGTTTATTATTCACTGCTACTTGGGGTAGAATTCTTGGTTTCCCACATGGTTTGAGTAATAATGTGGAAACCATGAAAATTATATCTTCCATGGATTGAAAAAGTGTTGTAAAGTCATGTACCAAGGGTCCCTCTATTGCAAAAAAAAAAACAGTGTGACCCGGCCTGTTTTCCCCATTTTAGGTTTCTGGGCTCCAAATGATCCCCCGATGCACCCGAGACCTCCTTGAATTTATTATGAATTATATTTATGTTCCATTAATGAATAGTAATGAAGAATAGAAATCCATAAATCTATGAAAAATATAGGTTGTTTCAATTTCCTTTTCCTAAAATTGGTAAACATGTTCCATCATTCTTGGAACATGTAGGATTTTATAGGCTATTTATCAAGGATTTTAGTAAGATAGAATTTTTATATATAATTTTCTACAAAAAGACACTGTTTTAATTTTTATAATTTTTTAGGATAGTATAATATGAGATATTAAAAAAATTTACTCTACTGTTAGTGATACAATCCCTATATTAGGAAAACCCTTTTGAGATGTGGTATAATTACTCAAACACTATTGTAGGAGTAGTTTTTAGAAAAAGGATATATGAGGAATGAAATGACATAACTTATATATTAAGGTTACTAGAACATTCCATGAGAAATTATTAAAACACTATGAAGTGATATATTTATTTTTTGGGGGTTTAGATGAATTAATACCATATTTTCTTGGAATAAAGTCACTATATTATTTGATAAAATAATAATTATATATCGACTAATGAAAAAAATATATTAGACAAGGATTATGATATGGATATTTTTTTGAAATATTTTAATGTGGAGATGAATGGAAAGAGAGGATTTTAGAACCCTGTAGTGAACCACACGAGTAGACTATGCCACACTACATGTATTGGAATTTCAGATAAGGATCTAATAAATGACTACATGCCTAGTGGGAAACTATTCTTGATTGAAGGTGAAGTGCCACGGTAAAATTAATTGTAAAATATCTTATTACTTCCAAAATTATTTATAAATGTAGACAACACCAAATTTTGAGATTAAAAGGATGAATCAAAGTTCCTTGTGTGGGATGATTCACACCTCTGTAGAATATGTAATGATCATGTAATAAGGGGGTGCGTACCAAAATATGAAGTTTCATATATACCTACCTATTTTCATAAATTTTTCTATAGATTCCACTTTTAGTCACAAAAAATTTATCAAATGTTCTATAATACAGATTTTACTAGATAATAATATTCAAGGATACCCATGGATTTTTTAAAAGGTGTTACTAAATGAAAATTACTATTAAATTTTAAAAAATATAAGAAATGATTCAAAAACCCATGATTTTTTAAGAAACATTTATGTGTTGGGAATTGAATTTATGGAACCATTTTCCATTTATTTAGTGTATTCATATAAATTAATTATATTTTATTATGTTTATAATTGGGTGGAAACTATTGAATTCTGTTCCCTATAACCAATTGACTTTGTACTGCCAATTACCATAATATAGATATTAATTAATATATTACGAAATGAGGAGTGTTATTGTAACTAACTTTAATTTGATAATTTTTAGGGTATTTTTCATATAGAAAGTTTATAGTAGTTTCTTTCTATAATGGGAACCAAGATACTCTATTATTGTATTCGTAAATTTATTTACTATGGTGTAGATAACTTGTATTTAACAAGATACAGATGGTGTTTGAACTATTAGGTTATGGGTTCTTGAAAGAAAACGTATGTTCTTCTCAAGAATTTTCAAAATTCATAATGTAACACTCCCATATTTTATGGTATATATATTTTAAATTTAACATCTTAGAGAGCTTATGTTTCATGCAACACTGAGTTTAAAACCATGATATGTTATTAAATATCAGCATAACCATGGAATAGTAATGTGACCCTTTGGAATAATAATCCGAAAATTTGAATAATAACCTTAATTATGAAACTATATGTAAAATTTTGGTATTTTATAAATGAAAATGTGATATATTTATATCATGAAGTAAGTAAACAATTATTTTAAAAAATGATAAATTATGTGTTGGTATTTTTGGAAAATGTAAATGTGTATTTAAAATTTTGTAATTAATATAAAAATAAAAATAAAAATTTATTTTTATAAAATATATTTACAGATTAATTTTTTTTGAATTATTATTATAATATAATTTTACAAGACCCTAATTAATTCTTAAATGTGTTCTAAATTCACTTATACTAGTAGAATCAGTATTTTTTCGACAAAAATGATATTTTTATTTAAAAATTAAATTTCACATATTTAGAAAATTATTTTTATAAAATTGAGTGTCTTTTTAAAATATACTTGTTGATAAATGGTTAAGGTTAATTTTTGGTATTTTTATACAATAATTGAATTTTTGGTGAATAATGAAATATGATAATTTAGTATATTTAATATTATATGTAAATAAATGAATATTTGAGTCATAGATGAGTTATGAATGATTTAAGTGGCTATTATCTAGAACTTTAATTATCTATTTAATGTATTTAATTAATTTTAATAAATAATTTTGATATTATTGAGCCAAAACAGTAAAAAATGAATAAAATAATAAAAAACACCAATATTCTATCCCTATAAATACCACGACCACCAACCCTTATATTAACACCTTATAATATTTTGATATTGATTATATTATTCCTAATTACACTCCCAAAACTCTTCTCAAGGTTATATTGTTTTTGGTCTCACCAAAAGACCATTTCCATGCACCTTAAGGAGGTTCTCAAGGAGACAACATAGAAGAGGTAAAACCCTTTTCTTTCTCTTTTATTTTCTTTTCTTATCCTCTATCCGTATTACCTATAAAAAATTTGAATGGTAACTACAATATCATAATTTTAATATAATTTAATTATGTTATTGAATATCCCTCATCCAGGCTATTCTATTCTGGTTTTTTTCTAAAAAATAAAACATCATCCGAGAGGTATCGATTCACCACCTTCATGGATGACGAGTTTTCATTTTTCATTACTGACTTCATGGATGGTAATACAACCATTTTTAAAATTAAAGTAGATCATAATAGGTTTATTAAAAATTATTTAATGTTCTGGAAATATTATATAAACATATTATTAAATAAAATGATACTAATTCATGATGGTCATAAAAACCACCAAAATAAATTAAATATTTTACAGTAACATTTAATCAAATGAATCATCCTCGTACCATATGAACAATTGATATAAGTTAACATTTAAAATTATATAATTCAATCAATTATAAATAATTAAATTTCAATAGAACTTATTCCCATTTAAAAATAACTTCCAAATTTATACTCAAGGGAATCGACCGTAAAACCAAGTAATGAATGCTCTCAGAATAACTAAATTAAAAAATATAACTCTTAATAATAAATATAAATGAATGTAATAAAATTATAATAAATCAGATATATCTTTATGAGGATAAAAATTAAGTAATTAATTAATCTAATATAATTATATAAGAAATTAAGTACAAGAGAAAAATTCTTTCAAAGATATGGTAAGGGTTTCTCTTCTCGCTTTCATTTGAATGAGATATTCCCTTTTTAACCCTTATTTATTATATGTTGTGTATGTATACTGAAAATTCAAATATCATACTATAAATCTCTATATATTTATGGAATTAAAAATTTCTTATGAAGATCATTGTTTTTATGGGGATTACAATTCAACTATTTTTATAGTGGTAAGGGAATTCTAATACTAATTTCCATTATTTGGGATAAATATCTACTCCAATGATTATGTTATTCTATGACTAATTGTCAAATGAATTTTTATTATCTTATGTTTGATTTAAACTTTATTTGTTCTTATTTAATTCTAATATACATAATTGATTCATTTTGTTAATTCTCACACTTTATTTTAAAAATACTATTTTAATTTTTTTTTTGAATTTTAAAGAATTGTTTTTTAAAATTATATTACATGAGGGTATTTTAATTTTTTCATTATGAGATAATGTTCGTAAGAATAATTTACATGTTTACATGGTTATTTACAAATATTTTTTTTTCTATCATAATTTTTTGGATTTAATGAAAAATGTTTCTAACGTAAAAATGGTACTTCTTCGATGAAATTTTCAATGATTTTATTAGAGTAATTTCATCTATATCAGAAAAATATATTGAATATTTTTATTAATTTACGTTTATCTATTCTGATACCATGTACCATATTTTATTGAATTATTTTTTATCAGTTTATTAAGGATGTACTATCTTGATACCATTCCCCATATTACTCTGGATAATTTTTGATTCTGATTACCAATTGGGAAAAATATTTACATTTCCTATGATTGTTTCTATATGAATTTATTTTTTTATTATTTGTCACAACATCTATATGAGGAATGCATTAGACATAGTAAATATAAGGAACAAACCTTAAACATTACATAATCTAGTTAATTCAACTAGAATACACTTTCTTACATTCTCAAAGATATTTTCAATTTATATTTTTAGGGAATTAGGTCATAAAATATACATGAAAAACCACAATCATAAAAATTGGATAATAATAATATAGTATAAATTTATTCCGATTTATTTTAATATAACATGAATTATTCACAACATTCATCGTATTTATATTCTTTTCTCTTGCCAATCCTGAAAACTTGTAAAAAACATTTCAAAACATGGGATCAGCACAAAAAGCTTAGTAAGGGATGTAAAAAAATGGAAAGAAATAGTCAGTCCATAAATACTTATAAAAAGATGAAATAATTTCCACAAATGCTTACATATCACCAACAAAGTGTCATATATTTACTTTTTGACAATAAATTTACATAAAAAATTGAAAAAGTAAACAAAATCATATAGGTAACATGGGGAATTACTTACATCCGACTGTATCCCTCATGGATACCATTTTATTTATAACCCTCATGAATACCTTCCAATTTAACCATGATATCTTCCTTATTATGTAACCCTAATGACTAAATTACAATGTTTCCTTCATAACTACATTATGATGTAACCCTCACAACTACCAGTTGGTGTAACCATCACAATTACACGTGGAGTTACCATACGGTCGACCTCTAACATTAACATAACCAATGAATAAGAGGGAGTAATATATCCAACCATTCATCATAAATAGTTCTGAAGAACCAAAACATAATTATAAAATAATAATACTTGCATAAAAACATTCCTTTTTAGTTTTGTAAATATAGATTTTAGAAAGAGGAATTATAAAGAAAAGTCGTATTTGTTTAAATAAAACCATGAATGAACCATGATTTTATTTCATTATAACATGGGTGATTTTCGAAAAAAATAATTGTGGATAAAAATATATTGTGGTGTGTAGTTGATAATGGGTAAGATATTTGGAAGTTCTTTTTAATTGGACCTGCTTCTGTGGAACAATTGAGAAGAGATACTAATAAAACACGTATTTTCCTATAAAATTAGGAATCATTGAGATGGGTAAATGTGTTTGTAATATGCGCACATAATTTAGGAGTGAATAATAATACTTAAGAATTACATAGGGGTAAATAGAGAGAAAGAGTAATGAAAAGAAAAAATAAGGGTTCCGATAGAATCCCTTACCTTGGGTTTAGATTACATTAAAAGTGTTCAGAAATCATTTATAACCATTTAAAGTGTGTTATTTAACATATTATTGAACATTATTAATATTTAAAATAACTTATATTATCTTTTTTTTAAAATATTTCCACCCATTCATTGATAATGTATTGTTATTTTCCTTGTTTCAGGTTGGTTTATTTCATGGATTACATGGATGGTTCATTATAGATTTTTTTTATCAAAATGGAAGAAAAACATTAGAGGTGGAAATAAATGGTATTAATATGATTCCAGAATTTTAAAAAATACCATATATCGTTTTTTACTGATATGAGGATGATTTATTAGACAAAATATTAATGAAAATGAGCAAATTTGTTTTAGTGGGTTTTTACAACCATCACAAACTTATATTGTTTTATTTAATATCATGTATATATATTGGTTTCAAAACATTATATAACTTATATTATGTATAATAAAATTTTATTTAACCATAATAATGGTTTCATTACCACTATTAAAGGTGGTAATGGAAAATTAATGTGTATTATCTATGATGGTAGTAAATTGACACATCACAGAAGATATCATAATTTTTTGAATAAATGGTAGAGGAGAATGAGTTTGATGATGAATTTTTCTATAACCATAATAAAATTATAGTATGTATAATATACTATAGTTTTAATTCAACCAAGATAAGGTTAGTTGAAGAGAGAATAATAAATGAGAACAAATTAAAAGGAAAATAAAAGAAAATGAAAGAATATTCTGCCTCATGAATTATTCTCATTGAGAACCTCTTTAAGGCCCTTGGTTTTGGTCTTTTGGTGAGACCATAATATCATTGATGTGGGAAAGAGGCTTGGTAAGGAAATTGGGAAGGAATTAAACAATATAAAAGGATTTTAAGTGCGAGGAGAAGAGGTGGTGAGGGTTGGTATTAATAGCGAAGGAGATGAGTGTTTTTCGATTATTATATCCATTGGTTTAATATTCCTGCTCTAGTCTATGAATAGTTTGATAATTAAAATTAAATATATAAAAATGAATAATAAGAGTATGAGATTATCAGATTACATCATATATACATCATCTATGAATGAATAATTCATATATTTTTTAGATACATTAAATTACTGTATTTCATTATCCACCAAAAATTAAACTATTTTACAAAATCCCAAATATTTACTCCAACCATTTTGCTACATGTATAATTAATTAATGGACTAAATTTTTATAAAATAATTATACAAATATGATAAATTTTTATTTTCAAATAAAACCACAAATTACTCGAAAAATACCAATTTTAATAGTATAACCAATATTATGACACTTTCAAGAATTAAGTAAGGTCTCATAAACGTATATTAAAATTAAAAGGCAAAAAATATCAATTTGTGAATTTATATTATGAAAATAAATATTCTTTTAAATAATTGTATTATTTATAAAATTGTAAATAAGCATTTATATTTCATCAAAATATAAACAAATAATTTACTATTCTTAAGAACTTCATTTTCTTATTTCACGTTATAAATATATTAAATTTACATTAATAAGATACCTAAATTTCATTTATACTTGTATAGGTGATTTTAATATTAAAATAATAAATATATTATTAATATAACAAAAATTAATGTTTTAGAAACATCTAGATTTTTCAGTATTCACTAGAAATTAAATATTTTCCAAAAAGTATAAAAATTTCACCCAAAGATCATTTTGAAATTTATCTTTTAAAAATGAATATTATTTTATATAATTTATAAAAGATTAATACTTTAGTTTAAAAAAATCCCATTAAAAGGTGGAAAAACTATCGTTAGAAAAAATAGTCTTTTAATGTGTAAAATTAAATTCTTCCTCAATCTCATGCCTATAAAATTATAGGGATGAATATCAAAAAATTTGATTAATTATATAATATATAAATTTTATAATTTATTTAATACCATTCATTCCCTCAATTTAATTTAGATGTTATAATGGTCATTTTAAAATAATAATATTAGATCGTGTATCATTTTTTAAGCTTAGTGTTGTGTAAAACATATGCTATCAAAGAAATTAAATTTTAAAAGAATCATAAAATAAAATATCGTGGTGTAACATTCTCCTCAAATTTTTTAAATTATTTCCTCACATTTTGAACTCAGTATTCATAACCAGGGGTCGAATAATTTAAATAGCTTTGTTGAAAACCCATATTAGAAAGAGTATTTATAAAACTTCAATATAAAAGAAAGAAAAGAAAATATGATGGTCCCATAAGATAGAACGTACTAGGATTCCAAAGAGGAATAGATGCAGTAGATATTATTATATGATAGAGAGTGATAGAGAACAAGGCCATTATGATATTAACCATCACAAAACTATAAATATATGATGAGTAAAAAGGAAATTAATTTATCAAAAGAAAAGAAAATTGATAACATTTTTATTTGAATATCTCCCTTTTCCATAGATTTTTATGAATTCCATTAACATATATACCATGAAAATATGAATATGTACTTATGTGAAAAGTATAGTTTCATCCTTTAATAAAATTTCCACCACAAAATTATGATGTTTATGGATGTTTCATTCTAAAAGAACTAGAATCAACTTGTGTGGATCTCTAAATCCATATTCCTCCTGTCTTTAGGAATTAACCAAAACCAAAATGTTTAGGATAATATAATATAATTAGAAAAAAAAAATTCACAAAAAATAATTTGTAATTCCTAAAGATCAACATATATCATTACATGAATTAATATCTTTAAAATTCTGAAAAAAACTATAAACTAATATTAAAAACCGAATATAAAAAATATTTGGTCACATAGACATCTAAAAAATAATTAACATTTATCACCAATTAACAATAATGGTTCTTAAAGTATCACTCCAAAAAATATATTCTGAAAATCATATAATCACCAAGATATTCTAGTAATTTCCTAAAATCATCTTAATTCCATAATAAAATCATTTTTTCTCCAAAATATAATTTAACATTTATTACACAAATAAAATCGTAGTCATTCTATTTGTAATATTCTGATAACAATTTCCAAAATTATAGTGATCTTCATCAGAGAAAATATTTCTCAATAAATCAAATTCTGATGAAAAATATGTTCCCAAATTATAACAGAGAATAATTACCTCTTAATATAAAAATATGAACTGTAAAGTTATCCATACCATTAAAATTTAGTGACCAAAAGAAAAGAGATTTTTTTGATCAAATTGAATTTTTCACCTCACAACATAAGGATTACATATAACTAAAACTCAATAAAAGTCCCCCAAATTATTCCCATCATCAAAAGAGTACAATTAATTTTAAATATTTAATCATCCATATGTCTACCATAACTCTTGAATCCTTTATATATAGAAAAACCATTCTTTATAATCCATTAACGTTTAATTTACACCTTATTTTATAGTAGTTCATTCCTAAAAAAATATATGAATTATATCCTCAATATTCATAAATATTGGTATGATCAAAATTTATGGATAAGAAAATTATTCATACCTTGAATCCATATTTCAAGATCTTCTTGATGTTCCCTTTCTCTTTTAGCATGTTGTCCTACATTCAAAAAGTAAACGTTCATTCAAATTCTGGTATTTTAATTTTTAGAATAGTTAAAAGAGTTGAGATCTTGATATATTATTAAAAATATAATATTTGTCTAGAAATGGGTATGTTTTGATAACTCAAACAATTTCTTGAAGGTGATTTGAATACTCAAGAAGCTACCAAAATCATCCTAACAATATTTTGTGATAACAGTGATCATCAAATCATTACAGAGGGATAAAAAGGTGGTTCAAGATCTGTTTCCTTCTATCTTGAAAAATGATCCTTAATCTATTGAAAATAACATCACATAAACATGAATTGAATTATTAATGTAATAATACTCAATATGGTAATGATAATACCATAACATTTTTATAATACTCTAATCCATCAACCTCTTATATCTTAGTTGATTTAGGTTTTAATACAATCTACATAGAATTACAATAAAACTCAAAACATTTACATGTGATAATAACACTTGTGTTTTTAATCAATATTTACTTTATTCTCTAATAATATCTTAACCTTTAAAGGTATCTAAAAAAGATATGATACTAACTATAAGGACACGATCTTAAACATTACATAATCTAGTAAATTAAACTAAAATACGCTTTCTTACATTCCCAAACATCTTTTCAGTTTATAGTATTCAATAATTTAGTCATAAAACATACATGAAAAAACATAATAAAATAACACGGATCCTAAAAAAATAGTATCCATCTCTTCCATAAAACAATTTTTTTAATATTACATGAATTATTCACAACAATCAGCTTTACTTCTTCATTTCAATTACAAATACATAAAACCTATGAAAAACATTTTAGAACTTTTGATGAGTATAAAAGTATTAGTAATGGAAATAAAAAAAAGTAATTAAACCATCATTACATGAATACTTATAAACATATGGAATAATTTCATAATGGCTTACTTCACACCCATAAAGTTTCATATAATTTGTAAAAAAAGTGATTTATAAAAAAATCAGAAAAACAAAATGAAACCATAAAAGTAACATGTGGAATTATTAACCTAAGATTGTAATAATCATAGCTAACATATTATTTCCCAAACTAATGAATACCTTACAATTTAACCCTCATGGATTCCTTATGATGTAACCCCCATACTTACCTTACAATATAACCCTCACGACTAACTATGATGTAACTATCGTGACTACCTTATGGTGTAAACATCTTGGTTACACTTGTAGTAACCATATGGTAAAACTCCAACATAAACATATCCAATTATTTGGAGGGAGATATAGGTAACAAACTTCATCATAAACAATTACCAAGAACCAGAACCTCATAATAAAACAATAATATTTTCATAAAAACATTCTTTTTGAATTTTGTAAAAACTGTAATTTGGAAGATGATTTTTAAGAAAAAGTATTATTTGTCTCTAGAAAAATAGAAATGAAACAATATTTTATTTAATAATAAGATTAATGAATTTATAAAAAAATAATGGTTCCTTAAAATAGATTATGGAGTGCACTCGTTAATGGGTAGGAAATTGGGGAGTCCCCTTTAATCGGGCTTGCTTATCGGGATGAATTGAGAAGAATAAGTTATAAAACATGTATTTTCTTATTAATGTAAGAATAATTGAGATAGGTAAATGTTTCAGGAACATATAAAAATAATTTAGGAGGGGAACATAATAAAAATTAAGAATTAAATTGGGTTAAATTGAGAGAAACCATAACATGAAAGAAAAATGAGGGTTTAGAGAGAATCCCTTACCTCGAGTTTGTCTTACTTCAAAGGTGTTAAAGACTCTTGTGTGATGTTTTAAAGAGTGTTATTTAACATATTAACTAATTATATTCATATCTAAAATATGTTTTATAATATTATTAATAAAACATTCCTCACATTTGTGGATAATATTTTTCTATTTTTATATTTTCAGATGCATTTACTTCTGGGTTTCCATGGTTGTTTCATTATTGATTTTATCGGATAATTGAATAAAAAATCTTAAAGTAGAATTATTTTAAAATGCTAATATTTTTTTAATGATACTATATATCTTTTTTATGATACTAGGATGATTCATTAGACAAGACATCATTGAAAATACTTTAATTTATTTTGGCAGTTTGTACGATCATCACGAACTTCATTAATTTTATTTAATATCAAGTATATATATATTTGGACAAGATAATTATATAAATAATAATATTTATAATAAAATATCATTCAACGATAACATCAGTTTTATGACCATCCATGAACAGAGGAATGTAAAATGAAAGTGAATCTTCCACGATGGTGGTAAAGCGATACATCATGGATGATGTTCTAAATTTTAGAATAAAAGGAATAGGATACTAAATTTGATGATGAATTTTTCTATAAAATTGATACAATAATAGTATATATATATATGATATTACAGTTTTAATTTCACTTGGATATGGTTATATGAAGAGAAAATAATAAAATTAATGAAATTAAGAAAAAAAATAAAAGAAAATGAAAGAGGATTTTAACTCCTGAATTCTTATCGTTGAGAACCTCCTTAAAGAATTCTGTTTTTGGATTAAGGGGAGAAAACATGTCTTGTATGTGGGGAAGATTTTTTAAGGGAATTGGGTGAAAATTAAACAATATACATGGATTTTAGGTTTGTAGAGAAGAGGTGGAGAGGGGTGGTATTTATAGTGGCAGAGGGGAGTGGTTTTTTATTATTATATACATTAGTTATTTATTTTGGCTCTATAGTAAGAATAATTTTAGAATTATTAGTAAATATTTTAAAATACTGAAGGATGGTTTGAGATTATTGGATTTAATCAAAAATACATCATCCATGACTGAATAATTTATGTATTTATTAAAAACCATAAATTACCATATTTCACTATTTAAAAAAATAAACTATTTTAGAAAAACCCAAAAAAATTTACCTGTTTATTTTTCAGTTTGTAGAATTATAAATTTTTTTCTATTTTTTGAAAATAATTTTTTAATATGATAAAATTATTTTTTCAATAAAATTACCTTTTACTCCAAAAATATTAATTTTAATATTATAACTGATTTTAGGACACCTTTAAGAATTAAATAAGGTATCACAAAATTTTATTATAATCGTCAGAAAAAATATTAATTTATAAATTTATTCTATAAAAATAGATATTCTGTTAAATCATTATATTACTTATAAAATTATAAATAAATATTTATATTTCACAAATATATCAATACTGAATTTATCATATTTAAAAAATTTCTATACTTATTACAACATATGAATATATTATATTTTCAATAATAAGATAATTAAATTTTATGTATAATTTTATAGGTGATGTTACTATTCCAATTAGAAATATAATACTAATATAAGGAAAATAAAAGTTTTATAATAATAGGGATTTTTCAATTTTCACTAAAAAAAATCATTTTAAAAATTATACCAAAATTTAACCCAAAGATATTTTCGAAATTAATATTTTAAAAATTAATTTTATTTTATATAGTTTATGAAATTGTCAAAATTTAGTTTTAAAACAAGTGCTCCATTAGAATGTGGTAAAATTGTCTTTAGAAAAAGCAGTCTTTTAATGAGTAAAATTGAATTCACTATCTACCTTATGCCTATAAAATAATTTTGTTGATTGTAAAAAAAATTGATTAAATATATAATATATGAATTTAATAATCTGATTAATACTATTAATCCACTCTAATTTAATGGATACGTTATAATGGTTACTTTAAAAGGTTGTTATTTAGTTTTATACCACTGTTAGTTTAAGTGTGGTGTTGTGTGAAATGTATATTTTTGAAGAAATTAAATTTGAAAACATACATGTAAGAAAATATTTGGTTGTTACACTCCCCCTTTTTGAAATTTCATCCTAAAAATTTTACCTTAGGATTCTCAACTAGGGTTAAACTAATAAAACTATCTTCATTGAAAACCCATATCGAAAAATTACTAATAAAACTTCTACATAAAATGAAAAAAATGAAGTATGATAGTCACCTGAGATAACATGTACTAGGATTATGTATTGGGATACATGAAATAACTATTAAGCTCTGATTAATATTTATAGAGAACAAGATCATTATGAAGTTAATTATCACAAAATTGTAAATCTATATTGGGAAAAACAGAAATTAATTTCTCAGAATGAAAAGTAAAAGGACAACATTTTTATTTCATGATCCCTCATTCCCTTAGATTTTTGGGAGTTCCATTGACATATATACTAACAACAGATTGATATCTACTAATACATTAAAATTATAGTTTCATCCTTCAATAAATATTCGACCACAAACTTACGATGACTATGAATCATTCAATATTGAATCATAAGAATCAACTTTTACGGATCTCTAAATCCATAACAGGAAGGAAATATTTTCCTACTGTATTTTGGAATTTACCAAATCCAAAATTGTTAGCATAAGTTAAGATGATTCCCAAAAATAATTAATCCCCAAAATTAATTAGTAATTTTCAAAGATCAACATAGAATATCCCACAAGTTACTATCATTAAGATTATTCAATTTTTCTAAAACTATGATTATAACCTAATATTCAGAAATATTTTTTCACATAGACATCCATGATAGTATTAACATTTATCACCAAATAACATCAATTATTATTAATGTATCAATCAACAAAGTATATTACAATAATATATAATCACCAAGATATGCTAGTCATTTCAATAAATCTCTATAATTACATAATAAAATTATATGTTTCTCAAAAATACAATTTAACCTTTATTAATCAAATAAAATATTAGTAATTCTATTTAACATATTCATGTAATTCTTACCAAATTTATAGTTATCTTCTTCCAATAAAACATTGATCAATAATTTAAATTTTGATAAGACATATGTTCTTAAATTATAAAAACCCTAATTACCTCAAAATAAAAGATCATATAAAACTTAATGTTATCCATACCATTGAAATTATGTCCAAAAAAGAAAAGAGATTTTTTTAATAACATTATTCACATGACAATATACAGATTACATATAACTAAAACTCATACTACTAGAAAAGGCTCCTATACCCATGATTTGAAACTATGGGTATATTCTATACCCAAAGTTTTGAGAATTGTGGAAAATTTGTGCACTAGTATATAACTATAGCCATGGTTTATATAAAAACACATTTATAGGTCACATTGATTATGTTATACACTAGGTTTTAAAAAACCATGGTTATAACTCTACACCCACAGTTTGAAAACTATGGGTCTATGTATCCCCATCATTGAACCTATACCCATGGTTTTACAAAATGTGGCTATAGGTTGATGCCTGCATTTGGTTGCAGCCCCACCACCTTCTTCCCCAAATAATTGGACATATAAATCAAATTTCAATTCAGTATAGATTTTCTACATTTTCCATCCAATCAACAGGTTGTTATAATTTTCAATCAATATAAAAAACTGAAATAATCATTTACATCCATAAAACAAATAAATTTATGTCGTTACATAACTAAATGAGTATCCTTCCTCGAAATTAAAAAATTAAGGGGATCAATATCTATATCATCACCTACATCTTAATCCCCAAAATTAGCAACATCATCATTATCTATGGAAGCAACAATGACGTCCTTATTAATTACATCATATGGAGAAGCAACACCATCTAGATCATCATCGTCACCACCTTCAGCTCAATCCCCACTAGGAACGCCATTGGAATCACTTGAGACATAATTTAAAAAATGCATCGATTCTATATATGAATCAATACTAGTAGAATCCTCTAATGGATGTAATTGAATGATAACCAATATAGCATTCAAAGGTTGTTTGTTGATCATAAAACGTCTTTCACACTCTTTTTTACTTATTT
Source organism: Viscum album (assembly GCA_963277665.1). Lineage (NCBI taxonomy): Eukaryota > Viridiplantae > Streptophyta > Magnoliopsida > Santalales > Viscaceae > Viscum > Viscum album. The sequence continues at coordinate 1,772,353,130 of OY728163.1, read as the reverse complement.
ATCACTCCTTTAAAGCTATTTTCTTTTCTTCAGTTTCTTCTGAATGAGAGCATTGCAGATAACATTTTTAGATCCTTTAGAGGATCTCTATGAGGACCAATACCTAGATGGGATGACGTTTTTCCCTGGTCAACATTAGACTCTTCCTTATTGCTCGCAACCTAAAACCAGACTTGAATGATCATTCATTATGAAGTTGTCATATTATTTATCATCAAGGGACTCTAGGTAAGTCTGTTGAAAATATAAAAAATATATTTAATTAGGAATCGCTTATAAATATTTGAATTAAAAAGAAAAAAATTAACAATCTTTTTCTTGGGTTTGTGTATTTACAGCACTTACATCTTTCTTCTTCCTACCTAATCAAAATAATTTTTCTCGAGGTACGGGTCCTTCGATGCCCAATAAATCTTTCTAAAAATTAAATTTATTAGTATACACATTTGAAAAATGTATGCATTTTTTTACCTTGCATAATAATAAAATAAAATAACTTAAAAATAAATTCAAATTCATAATTAATGCGATTGTCCATGAGGCCTAATACAATATTAGTCTATTAGACCTAATGGCCTATTGTCCTATGCAACTATTAGAAAATTGGATATTAGGACTAATTGGACAATTGGAAATTAGGCCTTAGGAACATGTCAAATTTACTCCTATTAAAATTAGAAGAAAATATGTTATTTCTAAAAGTGCAGGTTATAAAGATGATAGTAGTTTTATTTGGTGTAAAAAGGGTAATAATAAATCACGTAACACATTAATGAAGGATTAATGAATGTAAATATGATCTTTTATCCTAGAAATAAATGTGTAAATATGGTGGATGGATAATAAGAAAAATGTTTTTAGAGAGTACATTTATCCCTATTAAAGATGAAAATTCAAAATATTTCTCTTGAGATGTAAAATTTGAGGGCACAAAGTCTATTCATAATAGTTAAAAATTTATATAATTATAATAGAAAATAATTAAGGGGAGAAAAATTGAAAAATAACCCATAAGTAGAAGATGAAAAATAATTTAGGAATAAAATATAATGAGAATAATATCTGATGAAATCCATCAACTCAGAAAACATTTTTTTTTGGAAAATATATATAAAATATGTGAACAATATGATAATTTTGCTAAAAAGTGTATGGATACTCTTCTTGTTAAGATTTAATTTGATTAAAAGGGAAAATGAATTTATAAAATGAATACCTAATATAAATTATTCATTATTTATGTTTCTTTGAAAGCATACATGAAAGGAAAGTTATACATCATTGGTTGTAATGTTTCCACTCCCAGGATATGTGATGGAAATATCCTAAATGGAAATGTAGAAAATGATAGAGGGGTGATTAACATGAATAATTATATTTCTATAAAATTCAAATGAGTTACTATTATGTAAATTTAATTTGTGAGGATAAAATAAAAATATATTATTTTTATTGAACGGTTCATGAATAATATTTTATATATGAGAAAAATCAATGACGATAGAGATGATGTTATTTTCCAGAAAAAATCACGCATTATTATGTTTTAAAAATATAGTATAATGATTTATGTTGGTGAATGAGCTAGTGGAATTTTGTTTTTCATTGGCGTTCCATATAAATATTATTGTTTGAGTTCCCTATGTTAAAAAAACTAGGTGTAGAATTCATAGAAATATTGGTCCAAGATGATTGAGAATGATCTCAAATAGTGATGACTTCAGATGTCTACCCTTACTGAGTATAGATATATGTGGTTTGTGAAACATGTATTAAAGGGAATATGGTTCAAGGAACTCACAAAATAGTGGAAATTCAGTCCTTTTAAAAAGTTGATAAAAACTATTCTAAAAAATATTGGAATATATGAAATAAATCATTGACATTTATATTTTCTATATCACACTTACATATGATTTCCCTGAGATAAAAGATTTGATATTTATGAAGTAAAAATCAAATTGAATAAAAATAATGAAATTTTTATATAAATAGTTCTTGAAGGAGTTTGGAGTTTACATCAAAATGTTTAGGGTATATAATGGAAAGAATTTTTCGTATATTTATTTTTAATCCTATATTTTAATTTATTGGATATAACCTTAGTACAATACTCATTATTCTCCACAAGAAAACATAATTGTATAATGTTATAGATACATCTAGATAGATATGGGAGTAACAATGCTTGAAGAACGCACACTCAAATCATTATTTTTAGGGGATGTACTTCATGAATCTATTTATATCTAGAATATGTCATTTCTAAGGAATTATTCTCACATAAATGTTGTAAAGACTCAGAATTTCCATGTAATTGTTTTTAAATAAATGGTAATTTTACGCGTTTGATAAACTTGACGGCGTGTGAATCCGAGGTTTGGAGTGCCCAAAATGAATTTTCAAACATTATTTCGGGTACGTTTAGTAATCATACGATAGAGTTTTTATAACTTTTGAACTGGTTCTTGGAATTTAAATCTGAATGCACCATTGAACTTACTGTCTGTATTCTCTTAATGGGACTTTCACCTCGATGGTAGTTGGTTGTGGGTGAGAGATATATTTTGGGTTTTTTGTGGAAATAATAAAATAAAATAATCACATATTTTATTTTATTTTTTTAACCACCCACGTGTAGATATTGTGGTGGTGGGGACTACATAAGTTTTATTATCTAAACTGAATCCTCAGTGGAGGGGACCACCTGGGCTAGTAAAACATCCCATGAGGGGTTATGGTGGTGGGGACTACTCGAGGCTTGAAACCCTCAAACTTCCTATTAATTATGGTGGAGCCACTTCAACTTCTCCAACTTTTATTATGCCAAACCCCCTTAATTAATTAAGCCATATCAATTAATTAAATGTTCCAATTTGAAATTATGAAAACATATTTTATTATGTTGTATATCTCTTCTTTTTGGTGGGTTGGGGGAAATTTAATCATTGGCAAAGGAAGGAGCCTTGGGAGAAAACCTCTCCAATGAAGAACACTAAAACGACGAAGAACGCCAACTTTGAATACATTCTTGGGACACCCTCCAAGGATGAACGTCTTCGACTACGATGAATCGACACATGAGACTTGGATTGGAGGTGTGTGGCAGATGAGACGAACATCTATAACATTGTTTTCTTCCTTGATACCTTGTCTACATCATCAAGAGAACAAGGTAGGCGTTTATTTGTGTATGAATAATTTTTCCATGTTCTTCCCTTGAATTATTTTATGGGATTGAGAATAAATAATTACAGGAGGTAATAAAGACTGATGTTCTTCTTCAAGTTCTTGTTGAGCCATATTCTACCACCCTAACGTGGAGGGAATATGCCAAACAAACATGGCCTGACCCCTCTCAAAATCTTGTGATGGTTTGTGGTGTTGGATGCGACGAAGGCGACGACGCAACGACACCGCCCCGTGGATGCCGCTATCTCGTGACCTCTGTGCCCTCACATCGCACCCGTGGGCAAGCCTCTCGGCAGCACCCATGACCACCACGCCCCGTGGATTCACCACCCACAACCACACCGCGCCGACCACAGCGACCGTAGTCCAGGCCGAGTTGCCGTCACTGTCCGCCGAGCTGCCGTCACCATCTGTCGAGCCTTCGCCATCCCACCAAGCCGCCAGCCGAGCCGCCCTAGCCGAACCATCCACATCCATCCAAGCTACCCCTGCCGTGCAACCCGTGACCCTCCAAGCTGCCCCGGAAGCGCTGCACGCGGCCTCTCTGAGCTACCTCGGGTCGGGCCAAATCTCCCCTCACCCTCGCAGCACCCCCGTGGCGGAGCTGACCTGGGACCTCCATCGCCCCACGGTACCTACGGCCCTCGTGGCCCTCATGGCCTACCAGGCTGCCCAACGGGCCAGGCTGCACCACGAGCCAGTTCGACCCGAACCGGGTTGACCCGGGCAAGGTCGGTCCGACCGGGTCCGACCGGACTCGGACCTGATATGACTCATTTACTTTACATGGGCCATAACTTTGGCCCCAGACGTCCGTTTGACGAACCGTCAGTGGCGTTAGAAATACTGGAGCGAGAAATTCCCTTTGAGTATACCCCACTGGAGTTTTGTATTAAGATGGTGAACGATCAGGTTGCATTGAGTACGAATCTAACCAGGCCCCTGGGCTAAAAGGCAAATAACTCACAGACAGGTTGTCCGATTGACGCGCCGTCTATTGCGTTGAGACCCATAAGACGTGGCTGACCTTTGAGATGCTTCTTCATGGGAATTCATGTAAGTTGGAGTGTTAAATAATAGCTCGTGGAGCGGATCCTTCTGGAGACGAGCAAGCATAGTGCGGGAACCCATTAGCTGGCTGAGACTTGACGACTACTGAACTTTTCGAATTGGAGTGACTTGACAGGACCAATGTGGAGTGCCTATGTGTGACGCGGTAGACCCATGATACATGAACGGAGGAGTACCTCAGCATGACAAAATAGGGAGCCCCTCTGTGTGACGTGGCAGACCCACGTTACTCGATAGGAGGAGTACCTCAGTAAGTCATGAGGGGGAGCACCTCTGTGTGTTGCAGAAGACCCATAGTACTCGACAAGAGGAGCACCTAAGCAATCCAAGGTTTGTGGGAAGTGCCTATGTGGGATGTTTTTGGCCCACCATACTCATTAGAGGAGGGGATATCCAGCAGATAAGGAGTTTGACAATGTGATTGGGGATGTTAGTTGTTATTACTCCTAGAATAAATCCCCGTGTGAGATTAGTCAGTATCTCTGTGTTTTTCTCATGATTGAGATGAATTACTTGATAACTTAGGTATATGTATGGTCATATACCTAAGTAGGGTAATCTGTTGATTTCATACTTAGTGGTTTATCCTTGGTGGTTTTTGGGAGACGTTGAGGGTCTCAGGGTCCCTACTGAGTATCGTTGTACTCACCCCTGCACGGGCTATGCCCACACCTTGTTGTGTTAGATGCAGACAATGGAATGTGCTGACTGAGGCTGAGAGTACCAGGACTGGATGGTTCCCAGAGGTGGACCATATGACATGTCGGTACGCCGAGGAGACAAGTGTATGTGGAGTGATTAGGAGGCGATCTGTACTTACCCTTCAGGTTGGAACCTCAGAGGACGCTCCAATGGATGTCTTTTCTCTTTCTTCAATTGTTTTGTATTTCAGTTGTACTTTTATCTTTACATTTAGGCTTGTATTCCAGACCCTTTTTACTTTCAGCTCTCTCTTTTCTATACATTAGACTTGTGTTTGTATCTTGTTGTGTGCTCTGTTGCGTGTGATTACAGGTTATAAAGGCAATGCCTTCCCAGTTTTGGTGAATACGCCTTCCTGTGCTAGTCACCAGCCTCTGGCCTATGGAAGGTGGGCATGGGGTAGTCACGACACAGTCTCCCAGGGATGGGTCGTTCAAAATTTAAATGAAAAATGATATAAGATAAATCCTATAATGATTTAATTTAATGGTTTAGGTAGTCTATTCCTCATGATGATTAAAAAACTATACTTGAGAATATTTGATGAGAAAACTAAAGAAGGGATATTAATAAGATATCTTTGTAATAGAATTAGATAAAGGAATAAAAGGATGAATGAAATTTATTTTAATATTTTTGTTAAATATTACTGAAAATCAATCTGTTATAGCTATGAAATAATAGGAATATTTTGAAAATTTTCAACATGATAATGTAATTTTTTTTGAAATATTCAAAAATGATGCTGGTAGAAATGATTCAAATTCTTTTTATGCTGACAAAAATTAAATCAGTGTTGAGGAATAAGTTTATAGTGAGGATAAATTAAAATATTATAGACAAAAGAAACATGAATATATAGAAACTATTATTTGAAGTAATTATGATCTAGTATAAAATAGAAGGATATTGTGAATGAAAAATCAAAGAGATCATATTTCACAGAAAGAAAATAAATTATTGATGATGTAGTTGATTATAAGGAGTAGGTAAATTATATTTATAAAGAGTTTGATTATATAGATATTAATTCGACTTTTGAACTTATTCTAGGAAATGAATGAAAAAATATATAAGTACCAAGTGGATATTCAAAAATAAATCGAAGGGAAAAAGTTGAGTTTTCAAGAATCAAGGATACACTGGTTTCCAAAAGGTATTAAGATATAGAGGGGAAAATTTTCTATTAAACTTTTAAACAAGTTTCAATACATGAATCAATTATTATATTTTCTAAAATTACAACATGAAAACACTATATAGATTATCAATGGAAATAAAATATCCATTTTTACTGAAGACCTTAAAGAAGACTGGTTTATTGAGAAACCAATGAACATCCTACTTAATAGTGATTGATGTATGGTTTACTAATAAATAATTCTTTTTATGGGTTAAAATAGGTCCCTAGAACATGGTACTTAAAATATGAAAGATTATTAGTGAAATTGAAATATTCTACGGGAGAAGTTAATAGAAACATATATGTGAAGTAGATGATTTCAAGTATTTTTATTGACATAGATTATGATAGATGTTTTTTTCATGTAACAAAGAGTATTACAATGTAGAGTTTTTGAAAAAATTTAAAGTTCCTCTTGTAATTTAATTTATAGTTGAAATTATCAATTAAATGGGATAATAGATTGTCAACAATCATAATTACTCCTTCTAATTCAAATAAAAATAAATGAAAAAATTATTGAATAAATTTATCAAAAAAGATTCAAAATATTTCTCCAGACCCATAAAAATAGGAATGATATTGATAAAGGATGTCTCTAGAAACAACTTTCATTCGAAATAAATTTATAGAATCTATGGAAAAATATTTTATAAAAAATTAAAATTCTATATTTACTATATGAAATTTATAATTTTAAAAGATATCAAAGTGATCCTAATGTAACACATATGATATAAGAAAAAATAGTTCTCATATATGTTAAATATACAATTTGTTTTGGTATTTCTTATTTAAGTAGTGAATAAATTAAAATGTTGGGTTTCATAAATTTAGAATGTGTTAGTGATTACAAATATTAAAGATCTGCATCATGTGAAACATTATTTTATGGTGAATGAAATGATAACCCATATAGTAATAAGTGGAATTATATTATTTTTTTATAGTAGGGGAAAAATATGTTTTTGTAAGTAAATCCTATAAAATTGGGATGGATTTCTATAAAAAGTATTGCATTATTTTAAATGTGGTGTTAAAATATTTAATCTTGTGAAAGGATGTGATTTGTGGACTCTCAGTGTCCAAATATATATATTGAATAACTATAAATTTATTTGAATGGATATTGTATTTATTCTCCAAATTGAGATAGAATAATTAGAAAAAGATGTGATAGATTTATGACTATGTAGTGATTTACTAGATTATATAATATTACTTGATAAGTATTAATCTTATTTAGAGCTAATTTTTTTAATTTTATAAAATCTAAATTTATTTATCGGCCTAATGGTAATGTCCATTTGAAAGGGGTCCTTTGTGCCATTTATTAAAGTTATTAATGAAAATAAAACATTAAATTCAACATGAAAAGATAAAAAACAACGTAAATAGAGAAATTATATTAATTCATACTAATGTAGCAAGTTCTTATCATTATATAGAATTGTAGTGTGCTCCCATGTGAGTACATATGTCATTAAATATTTTTTCTTTTTGTTTTCCCCCAATTATTCCTAAAACAATTCCAACACATGTAATGAGAATTAAATTTAATATGAAAACCAATAATTATTTTTAATACCTTAAAATCATTATTATTCTTATGTGCAATTATTTTTTGATATTTATTTTTTTGAATATTGGGAATGGTGGGTTTACCATCTAAATCAAAACCGAATTTTTTCTTCCAACTAACATATAACCCAGTCTTGTATAATCACCACAACCCTCCAACATCCATCAAACTTATGGTCTTAAATGCTTCTTTATTGGGAAAGTTAAACATAATATGTAAGAAAACTTTAATTTCATATAAATATAGAATTAATATAGATTTAAATATATAAAAGTTTCATACCCATATCTACTCATAAGCTTTGTCCTTGATGTCTTTACTGTCAAGTCCCTATGAAACTGGTTCCACCTAAATGATATCATGGTACTTGGATAAAGTGTCCATAAAACATCTAACCTACCATGATGTTTTACCTACCATTAGATTTTATTCATTATCATCCACTATTATTTATGTTTGGAGATTATAGACTTCATACTTATGAGTGCGCCTATGTCACCGAGTAGGAGATCCCATTGAATGAGAAATGATGGAGAAAAAGGTGGGAACATCCGTGGAGGAAGTGTAGATGTGGAATAATAAGAAGAGGGTAAATGAAATTATGGAAGCATCTATGGGATCATCACTTGATGTGGCATAGACGTAGTATGTGAATGAGAGTGTGGATGTAATGATGATGGAGCGATGGATAAGAACATCCAAGGAGACCCATGTGGATGATGGAAAGGTGTGGTAGATTGGTTGTCCATTAGTGGTTCAGTATGGAAATGGGTATGAAGGGTGCTCCATCTAGGTCTAGGATCACCCCACTTAGACCCATGATAACATGATAAAAAGTCAACTCTGATGGAAATTAATGTACCTATGAAATATGATAAAGAATATTAACCTGAAATTATATGTAATGTAAAATAAAAAATTACAACTATTATACTCATGGAGGGAAGTGAAGGAGGAGACACACTCACACACACATGTTGTTCAGGAACAAATAGTGGATTCTATTTTATGTTATGAATTATTAGGAATAATGATCATAAGAATGAAATGTACATTTTGTATAAATAGTTTTAATAATTCATGCAAACAACTTAGATATCATTGAACACATAAGAAATGTTAGGACAACTTTTAGTAACAATAATTTTAAACCAATTTATAAATTTTTTAAAAACACATTTTAAACCCAGTTATCTAAATTGGAATTAATCTAATTAAATGAAAGACACCATAAACCACATAAAAAATAAATCATTCCAAAATAAACTAAATTAAATTTATTAAAGAGATAAAAACAATAGAAACTCATATGAAGGTAATATTAATGAAAAATAATCATATATGGTTGATTCAATATATTTCCCCCAACTAATTCAGGTTCATCATCAACTCTCATAATGAAAAAATTTGAATCAACAGATGAAATATTTTAGTCAACGCCAAAGGGGGAGTCAATGGTGGAAATTTCATCACCATCATCATGCAAAATATATCTTGGGATTACTTTATTAATGACACCATAATCAGGTCTCTAATGACCTTTCATATAAAAACATGTTTTTTCATTGATGCCAAAAATGTATAGTTCATCAGTATGTTTTAATCGGCTCATGTCAATAAATTTCAATCCATAGTCGTCAAAAAATGTATCATATCATGTCATCAAATCAAAACATTTAAATTTCAACATAGTGAATCGACAATGAGAGAATTAATCCAATACCAACATTTTCTCAAAAATTTATGAATAAAACATATCTTTATATTGAAGTTGACTATCAGATGCACTAATATAAAAATATGTTGTAACAGTTTACATAATTCCATCATGTTGTGTTCTCATTTTTACTTCTCGATTAGTGATAAAATATTTATATCCATTTTTTATTTGAGATTTTGATTCACGAAAAAATGTATTGGAGCCAAAATCCAACACTCTTAATTCTTGAGAAACAAAGTCAACAGGTAATATCAAGACCTAAAATATTTATGAATAATACAAAAAATGGATATTTATAATTTAATCTAATTAATGTAATGGTAATAACTTTTATTTTAACTAAGTAGGAAACTATGGGATATGTAAATACTCTCTCCTTAAAGGCATTAATCGATGAAATATACTAATAATTTGATTACGTTCACTACATAAAATGATAATAAAAGAATTAGGTATATGTGAAATTTCATAATTTGAGATGAAAAATGAATATCCAAATTACTTACATTATATATTCATAAAAAACCACATTTAAACAGGACTATATGATGTGCGATATCACGGTCTTCAAGTCTCAATGTATCCAATGTATAATACATACAATTTTCACCTTTTTGGGGAAGAGATGGAGATGATGGCCGAATTAACACATAATGGTCATCTTTATTTCTCATTAGCCAGTTTTGTCTGGTGCTCACATTTGGACAATACATAGAACAAAAAATCCATACATTCTTGATCTATATAAAATGTCACAACCGAAACTTTAGAACAATCCTTCTTTTGAGAATATGATTTCATTATGTGAATATATACTTTTGTAGTATACAAACATAAAAAATTAATTGGTCCCCCAAGAACTATTTCAGTTATAAGATACACTATTAAATACACCATGCAGTTGAAATAGGATGGTTGAATTTTCATCCATCTCACCCAAAATTAATAGCGACTCCTGCTGAATTTTTATAAAAAATTTCTTTGATTTTTTTCACAAAGGTCTAAAAAAATTGAACTAGTGAATTACTACTAGCCTTCAATTATTGGATAGTAAATTCATAATTTCAATTAGAATCAATTCAAGATGAAAGATTTCATAATAATGGGTGTTTAGGGATTTTAGTTTCAAATTCCTTATATTGACTCATTTAGATATTTTACTAGAATAGCCATTAGGAACCCTAATATTATTAAATAATACCTCAAATTGATATTTCTCTAATTGTTTCTTCATATTAGAATAACATGGCAATTTCCATTTGTTTTCATCGATACAAAAAGGATGTAGTTATCGTCGAATATCCCAATATAACATGTTATGATGATATCAAAAGTTATATTTTGTCTTTCCTCTGATATTTAGATGAATTACAAGAAACATTTCACATATATTTTTTTCAATGTACATTAAGTATAAAAAATGATGTAACAAATTGGTAGACCAATATGGAAACTCGAAAAAGATACTTCTCTTTTTCCATTGTAAGTTGCTTTAGTGTAGAAATTCTTCCTCTTTCTAGTTTTTTTTTAAGAAATTTCACTAATGAAAAACTAAAATATTTAAATTCACTAATCACATCACCACCTGAAATTCGTTGAAGTGGTTGTTTAGTTTCAATAGTATTATCATACCTTTGACAATTACTCATGTAATGATGATCCATTAGAAATAATCATTGATGCCCCATGAAAATGAAACTACGATGATATTTAAGACCTATTGATAATGTATTCTTAATATTTAGAGGACTTTATAGTTTTAACATTGTGATCCAACTCTAAATCATTCCATAATAATGGAATTCAATTATAGTCTATAGAAGGGTAGCATGTATCTGAAATATTATTTTTTGAAGAAGCATCGAAGGTCCACAAAACTATATCCCAAAGTTTCTTCAACTCTCTTATTAAAGGCTATAAGTAGAAGTCTATATAATTATCGGGACCAAAATTTCAAGATATCAGTATACTCAATAACGTGAAAGGGTGTTTCATACACATCCACAAAGAAAGACTATAAGCATGACTAAAAACTGGCTACATCCTCTGAGCAATTTTCATTTTACCAAATGAATCAAAACCATCACAAGATAGACCCAACCTACCATTGTTCAGATTAGATGAAAAATCAGGATGTTTTGCATCAAATTCCTTCCATGCTAATCCATATAAAGGATGAAACAACTAATCATTATAGTTCATTCTCTTATCATCATTCCATCACATATTAGCTGAGATTTCCATTGGCTTGAGTAGATTTTTTTGTATGTGAATCAATGAAAAGTGCCACATGACTTTCTTTGGTACACGAGATTGTGTTTCTTATGTATTTTCCTTCAATGCATGTGTAAAAAATTCTCTATAGTCATTAGAGTTATCTTTTTACTCCCAAAATTAATAGGAGTCTTTCAAACAAGCATGAAATTTATTAGTAGGAAATCCAAGCTGCAAAATTATCTTCTATGCCTTGTAATGATTTGATTTAATATCTACCCCATCAAGAAGAAATTCCATAAAAAGGTAATAATATAATCAATGGTGGTATTATAAATTATATAAATGTTTTTTTCCATGATATAACTGCATTAAAAATACCAACATGGCCATTTTGGTACATTCTTGACATACTAGAGCACTTTCATCATCTTTTAAAATATTCACTCTCTCCACATCATCATCTTCAGTATTTTCATCACATGCATTGAAATAATTGTCTTATTTTACTAGTATACTATCTCTCACATGATGATGCACAAATGGAAACTAATCAAATATCAAATTCTCCATACTAGTTCTTTGTTTTTGTTTATGAAAAGTAGAAAATTTTCTCTTCTCTCGATTGTGATACCAAAAAAATAGTTTAATTTAAATACCACATTCATTATATGTTCACTAACTTATTACTAGATTAAATGTTCTCTTCCAACACAATTATATAATTTAAAATCCATAAAACCTCCATATGAAGCATTGTTAAATGAAAAATCTAATAAAATTTCTAAATTATTTTGAAATTTAATTGAAATTCGATCGGAATGATACATATTGATTCTAGCCATTTTATTATAATTAAAAAATTTATCATCAAATCAAAAACGTAAAACATAATAAAAAAATTAATTTCAACCAATTTTAATATTAAATTCATCAAAGAATACTAGTATCTTACAAAAAATATTAATAAGGGAAATACCATATGCTATAAGAAATTACTATAAATAACAAACCAAGGTGGATATCTATGTTTGATCTTGATTATAATTTATATTCCATATCAGATAAATAAAATCAATAATACTCAAGAATCTAACATGTTTTTAATAATTTTTTAGATGAATAACATATACACATTGAAAATTAATGATTTGAAATTAATTTTTACCTTTGGAATCGATGATATTTATTATTTCAATCTAGAAGGAAACTATAGAACCAAAATATCATAATTGACTAATAGTTTCAAAATTATTCTTAGGTGAAACATTTTATAAAATATATTTAAATATAATATAGTAATTGATAATTCTAGAGGTTTATACATTGAGGTTTTTTATCTTTGTGTTATGATAAATGTGGCCGGTCTGCCTTTAAGATTTTATATTTGGTTAAACTTCTAGAAGTCATTGAGATATGATTCATACATACATTGTTCATATACCAAGTAAAATAATGGAATTACATCTTATAGTATCATTGATATAATTTAATTTTGAATCTAAATATCTTTTTAGAAAAAAGATTCTAAGTCCAAAATGTTAGCTAAAATAGATTTTCGAACCCATACAATCATTTGTTATGGTATTTTCCCAATAATATTGAAGATAAGAAAACTATTTTAGGTAAATTATAAAAAATATTTATTAAATTTATGTCATAAAAATGATGCCTATTTTTATGAAAATAATTAAAAATCCTATATTGAGATGGTCCACTTTTTTTTAGGAAGGTATTGGTTAATTTTAAGTACTTCGAAATCATCTTTTTTGAAAAAAATTTATAACAAAAAATTTATAATAATTTAATAATAATGGATTTATTTAATAGATTATCTCTATCAAATTTCATTGTGGAATACAATTTTTCAATATTTTGTTGAATGTTATAGTCTTCCCTTCTATGAAATAATTAGCTTCATTTATATTTCTTATTTTTTTTTCATTTTCTTAAACTTTGAAAACTGAATATGTCACTCCATGTTCTTTTTACTAATATCCCATACATATTGAATTATTATTTACTTTGGTAAACGAGCACATGGAAATGTAAAATCTATTTTTATCCTTATAATTTTTAGTTAAATAAAATCATAAGTAAACTCTATAAAATTTATAAATTTATTATAAACATGTAATTATTTTATTCATTGGTTATGTGAGTATAACTCTAGCCAATATATCATTCACATTCTTCTTCATTTCTATCAAAGAAATTCTTAGTTGAGTTATAATATAACTAGTTTTGTCATCATTATTTTCATAATGCAATGTAAGGTGATCCTCATCTTATTCACGTTTAATGAATTTATTAACCAATGGGATTACATTCCTTACTTTTCTTAATATTCTAATTAAGACCCCAGTAGATTTATTTTCTACTCTCATTTTCATACTATCAGACCCCAACTCTATTAGAACCCATTATAATTCAATAGTTAATTCTAGTGTTCCCCATAAATCTTACCTTTAAATTTTTATGGCTTGGAGACTAGAAATGAGGTTATTAAAAATTTATCTTGAGAGACAATAACCACTTTAATTACACTAAAGGAATAAAATCCACAAATCAACAGCAAACAACATAGAAGAAATTTACCCAATATCTTAATCCAAATATAAATATCCACATAACAACATATAACTAAAAAATAATTGAGGAAATAATAGATTCTAACTACACCTAAAGAACAATAAATCATCTAATTTCCACTAATCTCCCATATTAATTGTGTGTTAGTCAACCCAATATCAATCACCATTTTAAAAATTATATAAATAATATATAGAATTTTGGGTGATCAAAAGAGTATAATCAAATTCTTTCTATAAATAATATATGTTCCAAAATGAGAAAATTAAATTTCACATATATCCAAATATATTCACTCCAAAATAATGTTTTTATATATTTTATATTTTTTGTATAATATCTTTAATTTTATTAAAGATTTAATGTCATGATAGTTCTATACTAATTATAATAATGAAAAATGTTGAATCACCAATAAAAAATCATAGATGAATTCATTGTAACACAAAATTATGAATTTTAGTGCTTAATGTCCCATATTCTGTACATGATTCTCTTATAAACTATAACTAATTTACATAACAAAAATCATATTCCCTATCAATGAATCAACCACTTGATATTGTTCTCCAATATGAATTAAAAATTTGTAGGAGGGTAGGGAAGAAAGTATTACCTCACAAAGATCCCAAAAAAAAATTTCAAAAGAAAGGAATAAGATTGGTAAAATTTTTCCGAGTGTATGCCAAATTCACTATAGGAGGGTAGGGGGAGGCTGAAATCATATGAGGAGAGGGGATTCAAAATCTAGTTGAGATGGAGAGGTAGGATGGAAAAATAGATTGAGGGGAGGGGAAATCATGGAAACATGGGGGATGCTTGGGGAGGCATAGGGTTTGAATAAGAAGAAGGGGAGGAGGAACTTGAGCGGCCTTGAAAAATTGAAACATATATAACAATGGTTTGTAAAAACTACTGGTTTAGAAAAACATATTCTAATAGTTTTAGAAAAAATATTGTCATAGACATGGACAATAAGACTAAACCAACGGGTTTTCTAAACTGTGGGTATATATTTGTTAGGATAAATGGATTTTCTAGTAGTGTTAATAAAATTACCCCAAATTACCCCCATCATGAAAATAGTACTAGTAATTTTAATCATGTCATTATCCTTAAGTCTACCATAACTCTTGACTTATTTATACATAGACAACTTGTTCTAGATAGTCCATTAACTATTCATTCCCACCTTATTTCTTAATATTTAAATCATTAAAATAAAATATATAAATTATATACCCATGGTTCATAAATATCAATATGATCCTTCTTTATTGATAAGAAAATAATTCATACAATGAATCTAGATTTTGGGATCTTATTGATGATCCCTTTTCCTTTCGGCATGTTGTACTAGTTTCCAAAAGTAAATGATCACCCCACATATAATATTTAACTTTTTGGAAGATAAGAGATATTGAAATCATATGAAAAAGATACCATGACCTATAATTGATTTTTTAAATGAGTAGGTGTTGGTTAAATCAAACAATTTCTTCCAGGTGATTTCAATACTCAATAAACTGTTAAAATATTTTGAAAAATATTTTTTGATAATAGTGATGATCAAATCATCAGGGACGAATAAGTATGTTTTGAAAGATCCATTTCCTTCCTTATCAAAAAAGTGATCCTCAATATATTTAAAAGAACATAACATAAAAATGAAATTAATTATTAAGGGATAAATACTCTATTGGATAAATTTAATTCCGATAAATTTTCATATAACTATAATTCATCAACTTCCTTATATTTTAATTGATTTGGGTTTTTATCCAATCTATATAACAGTAACAAAAACTCAAAAAGATTTCATATTAAATAACCCTTTTGGTTATAAAGGATCATTAATTTATGGTCAATTTAAATCCTAACCACTAATGTTATCTAAATTGTTCTATAATACCAACTATGAGGAATTATCCTTAAAAATTACATAATCTCGTGAATTCAACTATAATACACTTTCTTGTATTCCCAAAAAACTTTTCATTTAGTGTTTTTGAGAATTAGGTCATAAAAATTATTTGAAAACCCAAAATAATACAAAGTGGATACTACTAAAACAATATACATTTCTTTCATAATACTACTGTTTCTAATATAACATTAATTCTTCACAAATATCTTATTTTCTTCTTATTTCCCCTTACCCATCCATAAACCCTATGAAAAACATTTAAAAACATGGTATGAACATAAAAAGACCAAAAAGTAAAATAAAAATATATAAAGAAATAGTTATTCTATGAATATTTATAAAAAAAGGAAATCATTTTCACAGATAATTACTTCTCCCCATTAAAGAATCAAGTACTTACTTATTGAAAACAACAGATTTCAATTAACACAGATAAAATAAATGAAACTATAAAGGTAACTTGGGGAATTATATACATAATATTTTAACCCTACAGGAAACTATATGATTTTTAAACCTCAACTCTACTTTCAAATATAACCATCACAGTTAAGTTATGAGGTAACCCTAAAAAAAACCGAATAATCTAACCCTAATAGCTATGTTATGATGAAAGCCTCATGACTACCTTATGGTGTGACAATCACAGTTACACTTGGATTAAACATATTATTAACCTTAAATATAAACATAATGCATTAATTGGAGGGATATATATGTCCCACCCTTTAGTATATACAATTCCTAAGAACCAGAACACAATCATAAAATAAGAATACTTCCAAAAAATTATTCCTATTGATTTTTAAAAAAATAAATTTTCAAGAGGATTTTTAATGAAAACTAATATTTTTTTTATAAAACTGTAAATAAACCAAGATTTTATTTCCTTATATGATTAGTGATTTTTAATAAAAATAATGGTGGACTAAAAGTTATTATGGAGTTACTTGATAATGGGTAAGAAATCGGGAAGTTCCATTTAGTCGGGCGTCCTTACTGGAAAGAATTGAGAAGATAAACTTATAAAACATGTATTTGACCATCAAAGTAATAATAATTGAGCTACATAAATGTGTTAGGAACAATAAAAAAATAATTTAGGTGGAGTATATAAGAATAATTAAGAATTAAATTTTGGTAAAGAGAGAGAAAGCGTAACCGAACGGAAACCTGAGTGTTTAGAGTGAATCCCTTACCTTTGGTTTTTATTACTTAAAAAATGTCCAATCCTCTATTATAAAGGTTTTAAGAGTGTTATTTAACATATTATAGAACTAAATTAATATTTAAAATACCTTATATGATCATTTAATAAAAACATTCTACCCATTTATTGATAATAATTTTTTTATTTTTCATTGTTTTGGGTGTGTTTATTTCATGGTTTCCATTGTTGGTTCAATAATGATTTTTCTTGTAAAATGGAAGAAAAAATCCAAGAGAAAAAATGGAATAAATAAATTTAATGTTTTTTAAAATATGCCATATATAATTTTTTTTCTTAATATGACTCTGATTCCCTATAAAAAACATTAACGAAGATGATTTAATTTATTTTGGTTATTTTTTACAACCATCCCAAACTTATATAATTTTATTTAATATCATGTATATATATTTGATCCAGAAAATTATATAACTTATAATATGTATAAAAAAATATAATTCTACAATAATAATGGCCTTATTTCCATCCTTGAAGGCAGTAATGGAACATGACTGTGTATCATCCACAATGACTGTAAATTGACTCATCATAGATGATGTTCCCATTTTTAGAGTAAAAGGGAGAGGAGAAAAAGTTAATTGATGATTTTTCTCAAAAACATAATAAAATTAAATAATATATAATATAATAGAGATTTCATGTCACTTTTATAATGGTATTTTAAGAGAGAATACGAAAATAAAATTAATTAAAATGAATGTAAAAGAAAATGATAGAGGATTTTACCTATTGAATTATTCTAATTGAGAACTTCTTTAAGGCCTTTGGTTTGAAATTTTGGGAATAAAATTTGTTCACATATGTGGGTAAGAGTCTAGGGAGTTTATTGGGAAGAAAATAAATAATATAAATGGCGTTGAGGTGTGAGGATAAGAAGTTGTGAGTATTGGTATTTATATTGGAAGAGAGGGGTGTTTTTATTATTATTTCCATAATTGTATTATTTTTACATTAGAATATGAATCTTTTGAGAATTGTAACTAAATATATTAAAATAATGAATTATTTTTCATCATTATTATCTTACATTATCCATACAACTTCGATGACTCAATAATTCATGTATTTTTCAAATATTGTTAATTACCATATTTTGTTATTCTTAAAAATCATTTATTTTTTAAAAATAAAATAAAATAATTCCAAACAATTTTTAATGTGTAGAAGTTAGAAAATGAATCCATTTTGAGAAAATAATTTTCTAAATATGATAAATTTAATTTTTAAATAAAATCATCATTTACTCAGAAAATACTAATTTTAACACTCTAACAGAATTTATGACACTTTCAATAATTTACTAAGGTCTCATACAATTAAATTATAATAATAATTCAACAAAATTTGAATTTATTTTAGGAAAATAAATATTATTTTAAATCATTATCTAAATTTTAAAATTGTAAATAATCATTCATATTTCACAAAATAACAATACATAATTTATCATTTTTAGAACATTTATTTACTTATTTCATTATATAAATATATTATATTTTAAATCATAAGAAAAATAAATTTTATGTATACTTTCATAGGTGATGTTATAATTCAAATAAGAAATATTTTGTTAATATAACAAAAAATGAATGTATTATAAAAATCAGGATTTTTTTACTATTCACCGAAAAATAAATATTTTCCAAAAAATACCAAAATTTCACCCAAATATAATTTTGATAATACTATATTAAAACTGATGTTTTTTTATAATTTTTAAAAGTGTCAAAAAATAGTTTTAATGAAAGGTCACCCTTAAAAGGTCCTAAAATTTTCTTTATAAAAAATAGTCTTTTTAATGCGTAAAATTATATTAATTCTTTATATTATGACTACAAAATTATTTGGGTGAATATAAAAACATTTTACTAAATATATAATATATAAATTTTATAATTTGGTTAATATTAATTATTCCCACCAAATAAATGACAATCTTATATCTTTTGTTTTAAAATAATGATATTTAATTGTATATCTTGTTCATTTAAGATTTGTGTTGTTTGAAAAGTAGGTTGTCAAAGAAACTAAATTTAAAAAGAGGCATAAAATAATGTCTTGGGGTGTTACAGTAAGTGTTAGGCATGGCCTGATATTTCCACTAGATGCATCTGTATCACTCAAAAGACAAACTATTCTGGTATTTAGTTGAGGCATTACCCATTTATATATAATTATTGAATGGGGAATTGATGATATGTTTATGATGTAACACATTATTTATTCAATCATGATGAGATTAGTTATCTATAATCCTGATTTTTGGACTAGTAAAATATCCATGAGTAAGTATCATTTTCATGTGATTATTTAATTGGTGTTATTGGATCAGCTTTTATTCCTATCTTATTATTCTCATGATTAATTTTTAATGGAATAATTTTTTAATATTCTCCTTACCTTATTGTTTATGTTTACTTATGATAGATTCTATTATATACTTACCCCTAATGAGAATATTATTTCAGACATTTCGTATGTTTTATCTTTTCCAAGGATGACAAGATGTATATTATGATTGAAATATGGAGATAACCTAGTTTAATAGGGGTTTCTCTAATAGAGTTTCTATGTTTTATTCCTTTTCATGTTGTAATATAAAAATTATGTTTATATCTCATTTTTCAAAGCTACTAAACTATTCATCCATTCAGGATGTGACTTGCCTTTTTTATTATACTAAAATAATAAATCATAGAAGTGAATTTGGGATACTATGGTGTGGGTCTTTATAATTAGTTTCATAGGAGTATTGGTAGGAATTTTGGAAACTATATTTTGGAAATCCTTAATTACGGAAAATTCTCCTAAGATATATTTTGATGATAACTATAGAATAAGATTCTAAAAAAACCTTGTTTATGGGATTATCTACGCATAATTGTTTTTCAATTTAAGTAAATTATTTCACTAGTTTTTTATCATACATTATTATTCATAATGATATGATCTAATCTAGTGTTTTTTTGTCATTTAGAAATAGATCCTAATAGATGGAATGAGAACCTCACTAATCCACATGATCAAAACAGAATGAAGGATAAAATATTCTATATTCTTATACTAATATTTCAGCATTGAACATGCCTAAAAATCATTTGAATCACATAAGAAGATAATATCATGTGATAAAGAAATGAAAAAGAATTATATAAATATTATGGATTCATAGGGAAGAACTATTATAAGATTAAAACTAGGAAATAAATAAAGTAAATAAGAGAAAATAATATTTTCCCACATGTGATAATTGTAGAAAGAAATACCATGTTACTTTTTTAAAAGGAATAAGAGTTTTCAAGAAGTGTGGAGAAAAAGGACATCGTGAGTATGATTGAAAGGGCAAGAAAAATATTTCCAATTTATAATGATTCATTTGGAAGGAGATTAGAAGCTATTAATATAAATATCTTAAGCCTCAAAGGAATATACCTCAGAAGGGGATAATGGATAATGGTCATGATTTTGCTACTACCACAAAAAGTGGAATGATTAATATGCCTATGTTTATATTCAAGTATCATGTTATTTTATTATTTTACCAATAATTATATATTTTTAATAATCATGGGATATATTAGGATTGTACTATAATACTTCTTCTTTATGTAATTTGAAGAGAGTGAAGAATAATACCAGTAATTAAGAGAGGTGATTCTGTTGTAAGTTGTTCTACTTGAACGTAGGTGACTTATGAATGTTAACCCTAAATATGTGCATGATATTGATACAATAATAAATATAAATTTTATGGGATATAATTGGTGACCATGAAGGTGGTTATTCATTTGATCATTTATGTTCTGTTGTAATTATTCGATGTTTGGATTTATGGAATATATTCAACAACATGATATTTTACACTTGTAAGTATGCATGTTTCATAATGCTTTAAATAATATCAAGGTATTAAAATAATGGGTATGTGATAATAAGAACTATATTATTTGGGAAAATTTTATGTTATGTTTATTTTATAAATTTAGTGATCATCTTTAAAAATGTCCAGACATTTAATTATGGAAAATATATTTTCTATGAGTCTTAAGGTAACTAATTATGGAATGGAGTAAGATTAACTTTGGATAAATTAGTATTTATCATATTGGATAACATATTGTATTTTTTTTTAAACATTTAAAGGATAAATCAATAACTTTTATATCTTATGATTCATTAAAGTGCTTCAGGAATAATTTTTTATGGAATATCCATATTTAGATTTATGAAACGATGTAGAGATAGATCAAAGAATAGGTAAAGGATGATTTTATGAAATGGAATGGAATAAAGGGTTTTTATTTTCTCAAATTATTCTCTATATATTGAAATAAACCCTCAACTCTTGGAGACTGATTTTAGAACAAAAACATCATTAATTAATGTTCTCAAATAGGGGAACCTAGTTTTCTTGTGATCGCCATGTTTTCATTTCCATCCAATTAATTGTATGTTTTATTTACCTAATTTATGATAAGGTTATACCTTAAATTATTTTTCAAGTATCAACGTTTTATTTTTTGATGTGAAATTTTAAAATTAGGGTGAATGTTTGGTATTTTTCTAAAATAGATGAATTTTTAGTGAATAGTAAAATACTATAATTTACGGTATTTTCCATTATATCTAAAGAAACGAATTATTGAGTCATAGTTAGGTCATATATGATGTAAGTGTCCATTATCCAGAACTCACATTCTCTAGTTACTTTATTTTTTCATGGTAATCAACACTATTGATAGTCTTGGGTGAAAATAAAAAAAATGTATAAAATAATTAAAAACACCCCTGCCATCTCCCCATAAATACCAGCTCTCTACAACCCATTAATTCAAAAATTATAATATTTGGATCTTGATTATATTATGCCTAATTCCTCTCCCAGACCACTTCCCCAAATTCTGATTTTTCTAGTCTGAGTAAAAGACCATTTCCAAGTTTCTTATGGAGGTCCTCCAGGAGATGACCCATAAGAGGTAAAAACTCCCTCTTTCTATTATATTTTTTTTATTTTCTTATCCCATATTAAAACCCGATATCCAAAGATGAATGGTAACTCTAAAATCATAGATATACTGATGTTTTGTTATTATAATAGAATATCTAGCTTCATGTCTCTTCCTCTTCCTTTTATTCAAAAAATTAAAACATCATCCGTGAGGTTTTGATTGATTACTTATGTGGACAACGAGTTTTCGTTTTCCATTAATATCACTAATAATATCCATAAAACCATTTTATGGTTAAAAAAGATTATAATATGTGAATTAAAACTTATTTAATATTCTATGTCTAGTATATAAACATATTATTAAATTAAATGATATTAATTCATGATGGTCAAAAAAACTACCAAAATAAATTAAATCATTTTCATTAACATTTTATATAATGAATCATAATATTAACATATGACCAAATTATATATGTTACCATATAAAATTATTTAATTTCACTAATAACAAATAATTTCGCTTCTATAGAAGTTATTCCCATTTAATAATAAATCCCACATTTATACTAAAGGGAACTGACCAAAAAAATATAAAACAAATGCTCCAATAATAACAAAATTTAAAATTATGACACATATAAATGGACAAAAAACCAACTTTGTAATATTATAAGAAATTAAATAAATTTTTACTAGGGTATTAATTATGTAATTAATGAATCTAATTTTATTATCTAGGGAATTTAGTACAAGAGAAGAATACTTTTGAAATAAGGTAAGGGTTTCTCATCCCACTTCCAATTCTATGAAATATGCCTTATTCCATACTTATTTATTGTGTTTGGTGTATGTATAATGAACTTTGATATATTATATCATGAATCACTTTATCTTCATGGTATTCAATATATCATTTTATGGTCATTAATTTTATGTGGAATACGATTTTACTGTTTTCATAGTGGTAAGGGAATTCATAACCCAAATTCCATTCTTTGAGTTAAAAATGTATTCCGATGATTAGGCCATGATATGAATACATTTAAAATGAATTTTTACTATCTTAAGTTTTATTTAAACTTTATTTAAGTGTATTTATATCTAATACACATAACTGATTCATTCAGTTAACACTCACAATTTCTTTTAAAAATAATCTTTTAAATGATTTTTAAAATTTAAAAGAAATGTTTTTTAAACTTATACGAAGTTAGTGGATATTACCACTTTTATGATGCCCTGATCTATATTGAAATACGTAATATGTTTATAAGTTTATTTGAAAAGAAAATTGGTTTCTTTTATAATTTAATGACTTTTTAAATAAATGATTTTAAGGTAAAAATGGTTTTTATCTCAATAAATTTTCCATGATTTTCAGAGTATATTCATCTATGTAAAAACCCTCAGTTTAATATTATGCATAATTGAGGTTGAACTATTATGTTACCATTTAACATATTTTATTTAATGGGATTTGAAAACCTGGAATGGTGATGTACTATCTTGATACCATTCACCATATCAATATGAATAGTTTATGATTATGTTTACTGATTGGGGAAATAATTTACAATTAATATGTCAGTTTAAATATGAGTTTATATGTTGATTATGTTTCATAACTTTTGTATGAGGAACTCATTAGAATTATTATCTGTTGGGTGGGACTCTTTATAGCCCCTTATTTCATGGTTTGGTATCATGAGTCAAACTAGAATGGGTTTTGGTTGAGGCCTTACGCATATATGTAAACTTCTTGGAAAAGGCCTTAGTGGTATATTTATGATATCCAAATTTATTAATTCCCTCATTAAGATATTAGTTATGGATAGTCCATTAGATTATTAAAATAGTATAATATCTATGGATACATATCATTTTTATGTGATTATTTATATGGCATTACTTTATCACCTTTTATTCGGACCATATTATTCTCAAGATTATGTTTTAATGGATTGTTTTTTAGTTATTCATCTTGACTTATGGTTTATTTTTATTTATAAAAATTTTCACTATATGTTTACCCATACTGAGAAATTGAGCTCAACCTTTTATTATGTTTTATTTTTCCCTAGCAATCCAAGATATATATTATGATTGATATACTGGGAAAATATGGAAGAATAGGGGTGTCTCCTGTAGATTTTATATTTTTTCTTCAATTTCATGTTGTAATGAAACAATGTTGTTTGTTTCTAGTTTTGCAAAGCTACTAAATTATTTTATATTTCAGGATTTTACTTCCTTTTTTTGTGCTAATGTAATAATGTAAGGAACCGACTCTAGGATACTTTGGTGTGGGTCTTTACATGTAATCTGTAAGATCCCAGAAATCTATTTAAGGTATGTTTTATTTACGTTTTATTTTTGGCCCTTTATTTTGGACAATTAAGTGATTTCAAAAGTTCTTAAGGAGTCTCAAGTGTGTTCTAGGGGTTTAGGACATGAAAAAGGGGGAAAATTCACTTTTTGGGGTGAGAGACACAGTTTGCACATGGTTAGTGCTAACCGTGCGGGCATCCCAGGTAACCCGTGCAAGAGTAAGGTTTTCGGATAGTAACCCCCACAAGATTTATGCATGGTTTGAAAAAATGTGTGGGAAAACTGTGCGAAGGGTATATTTTGGGTTAAAAGAATCTGTAAGGTTTGCACATGTTTTGGTAAACCATTTAGGCAAACCGTGCGACCCTGAAACCTTTAAAAAAATTACAAAAATGCCACTATGGGATTTTATAACCAACTTGGGAATTTACACCCCCTCCTCCCTAGCAGCCGTATGAATGAACCAATGGGACCATGAGATCCCAAGGATCACAATCTTTTGATTCTTGGCTGTTTGGAGTGTCATTGGATGAGAATTGAAGATCTAGGGTAAAGCTTCTGGGGTTTGTTGAATTGAGATCTAAGGCTTTATTTGGGAGTGCATTTGCCAAGAGATTCGAGGTAGGTGGTCTAAAAAATTATATCCCTTCTTTGATGATTTCTTAGTCATTTTGACTTATTATGGGGTAATGGGTGTCTAAATGGTTAAATTAACCTTTCTTGACCCCTATGGGATGCAAGGAGGATGAATCGACCAAATTAGCACCACCTATGGGGTGTGGCGATATTTTTTGGAATTAGAATTAGCGAAGTAGTGTCTGTTCGTTGTGTAAGAACATAGATCCCTTGATGAATACATTAATATTCTTAAATGGATTGATGGGAAATGCTAGGTAACTAGATTATATTAAAATATTATTAGTGAGATAGGCATGGAAAATGGGAAATGGGGCTAAAGGGTTAAGTAATTACAAAGACGAATGTGTTAATGGATTGAGGCAAAAATGTTATTTTTTCATTTATTGAGATTATTATGATGTTTTAAATGATGTTGGATATGTTGTTGTGATATGGTGATTTGTGATGAATGATAAATAAGTATGTGCACAAGGCATGGTAGAGTGGGGTATTGACTTGAGGTTCTACGCCCATGAGTTCAGTTGGACTAAGGTTCAAGCTCCTCTCCTAAATGCATGGGTTATGGATGGGGAAAATGTTCTATTCCCCTAACGGTTGCATTCCACCCGGACTGAGGCTTCGAGGTGGGGATATCAGAATTTTTTTTCAAATGACGCCTTGTGAGATAGGACTTCAAATTCCCATATATTGAAAATGTTGATCATGAATAATCCATCAAACACATAAAAAGAGTAAAATGATAAATGAAATGTCTTGGTAATTAACATGGGTTAATTGGTAGGTCAACATAAAGAACAGTAAATAAAGATATCCTATCGAACTATTTACTATAAATTTCTTTTATTTATCGTTTTCATGAACTATCTACCTTTCTGGATATTTTGTAGACACTATTTGTGGGGTCCTACTAAGTTTTAGTCAGACCCTGATCGGACCGCCATTGGGTACCTTAGCAGATTTCATGCTTGCAGGTTAGGACAAGGGTGAGGGCTCTACGCTAGGGTGATGAATTGGACAGAGGAAATGTTTGGGTGAGGTTGAAGTCTTGTAGTCTGGACCATTTGGGGATTCTACCATTTTCTTTCTTTTGGGTTTTCATCACTTGACGGTCTATCCTGACATGGAAAATTTATTTTTGTTTTGATTGTACCTTGTTTTGGGATTTGTTTATTATGCATGTTATGGATTTTTTCCATCATGTTTTAATTATTTCTATTATTATCTACTACGACTCACTCTAGTATTGAGGGTATAGTCTCCCCACATGACCAATTGGACCCTCTCTACTAGTCGAAAACATCTGGCATATGGGTATGCGCTCTTGAAGTCATATAGTACCCATCTCGGGGTATGAGTTTAGTATAACCTGGGTCAGGGACATTACATAATCTATAAGAGGGAAGGTTATGTTTAAATTATTTCAAATAGTAATTCCATATGTTATATGTGTCATTTAATATTCATATATGTGGATGTGTGTAGTTGTATTTAGACTTGATATTATTTTCAATGTATGTCATGAATTACATACATTGGTATATTGATGAAATATGTGACGACATGAGCTCACACATAGGAAATATATATTGGGGACGTTATAAATTATATGAATGTAATAGAATAAATCAATAAATTATTTCTCCCTTCCAAGTTAGTAGAAGAAGATATATGTACCTCTTTTATGGATATTGAACTATCTTATTATATCTATTTCCATGGTATTTCATTAATGGGTTCCTTTTAGAATGTTAGAGAAGGATAATTTAATCATATAGATTTATGAAACTGGTATGAAACCTACATGATGAAATATCAAGACAAAGAGATTATATTATACAGTAAGTATTCGATTGATGTGGGTTTCATTGAAATATTGACTTATTTATCTTTGTATTACATGATATTTTGTTAGATATTAGTCTTTTACTTTAAGAATGTTCACCCAATTCTATAGATAAAGTAGACTGAAAGGTCACACACCATGTGTGTCTATAATATTAGTTAAATTATATTTTAATATAAAATTATGGAAAAAAATTATTCTAAATTTATGGAATAATTTTTTTCTAGTGAAGTTGATTCCTTAAATTCAATCACCAGTTATTGAAGTTTAGAATATTTGTGTGTTGAATATAAAATAAAAATTATTTATGAGTTGGAATATATATATATATATATATATACTGAATTAATAATAAAATTATATTTTTTTTAATATTTATTATTCAATGTTCAATAAATGTTGTTGAGGATTGAAAGATTGAATTAATGTTCCTATTGAAAATGATATATTTTATTTAGTATTATTTAAATATATATTGATATATTTATTTGTTAAATTATGTTTAAATTTTCAAAATTTAGTGCATTTCGATGAATATAATAATAATATTTATATAAATATTTTAAAACGTGTTTACTTATAAATAGTCATATAAAGGGTTTCTGTGAAATGACTTATTTTTTAACATTAATTGTAAAAATATGATTTATATAATTTTAGATAACAATTTCATTTATTATAAAAAATGGTAACTTTTAAGATAAATCTCCCAAGATAGGGAAAATATATAAATAGATATCTCATGAATCTAAGGAGAATAATAGTCCTCATCCCTTTCGATAATGAGAGAATATGATAAGTATAATTTTGAGACATGAATATTTTTTATTATGATCAATAATGAATGGTGGAAAGAACTTGGTTCCCCTATGCTTGGAACCTGAATAACAATGATGAAATTATGATTTTTTTTCATCATACGGGGATAACTATGAAATAAAAATCATTTAAATTTGAAGATATCCTTTATATAGATATTCTGGGGTTCTTTCAAAATGTTATTCATATTTTATCCATTTAAAATAATGAAAGAAGTTATTTAAGACTAACCAAACTAGTTCTTCTATTCCACAAAACATTTATTTGGTATTAGAGTGGCCATATTATAATTTAAACTTATTAATTTTTTGGTAGATAGATATATGATCATGTTAGCGAGAATTTATTTCATGTTTTTTATTTTTTTGAATCTTAATGATTAGATTCTGGGATTTTTCAAATTCATATGACCAAAAACCATCCAATAATATAAAAATAAAACTTCATGATCCCATATATAGGTTAAAAATACTATATATATAGGACATGGTTTCACAACAACTAATAGAAAGTATATTCCATGTACCCTTGGATAACCACACAAATGTGGGATTTACACACCATGTGGGAGTTTGGTATACAATGTCAATATATTCATTATGTTAATCCAGAGTTGACTCATATATGGATAGGGATTATATAGTATGTAACTTTTGTTCACACTGTATAACCATAAAAATCATTGAATCTGCATAAATCATAAAACCATGTGGTTAATGTTCACTACATCATTACATGTTTCATATCGACTGCTAACTGAGAGACATGATATTACATTAAGTACACAGAATGTATCACTTTTTTACACCATGTAATGTGTGATAAAATATATGAGATACATTTTGAGTCCTTAGGAATGTAGTGTGGGAGGGTAGTAATAGATTATATAACCTGTTGGTGGATGTAAAAAATATGGAATTCGGGACAGATCAAGAAAGGTTCACCTCAAGATTGGATTTTCAGGTGATTTAAAAACATGGAGAGAAAAACAAATTGAATGAAAAATAAACTATATATCATGTATCTTGTTATAAATTCCATATGATATGTTCTTTTAAAATAAGTAAATAATGAGTAATTTTTGTTGAGTTCAGTGGATTTAAATTATTTTATAATTCTTTCCTTATTATTCTATAATTATAAGAGATATATGATTACTATACATGTTTTGTACTTCTTGAAAATTTATTATGGTAAAAACCATGCCAATTTATGTCATATTTTGTGGTCATGCATACCATATAGACTAGACAACTTCACTCATAGAACACGATACTATGTAATATCTTGACACACTATATAAGCCTACATGTTGTGTATGTGAATAATATATATAATGTTCCATACATGATGTATGTCACATTCCATATGATTAATAGCACACATTATGTAATTTGTAGGAGTACACATCTTGTTGAATCCAGTATATATTATGTATATTAAATTCTATACCAAATTAAATCTATCTAGGAGGGTGTACACCTTGTTCATGGTCAGTACATGTCATGGATTAAATAATTTTATGTTAAAATAAATAAATAAATTAAATTTATTTTAAAATATAGAGGATGGTAATATTTAAGCTTATTTGGACATATAATTAAGATAAATACTTAATTATTTAATAATATTACTAATTTATGAATTTGATATGTCTATTATAATATAGTGTGAATTGAAATTAATTATATAAAGTTGTCATTT
Organism: Viscum album; assembly: GCA_963277665.1. Lineage (NCBI taxonomy): Eukaryota > Viridiplantae > Streptophyta > Magnoliopsida > Santalales > Viscaceae > Viscum > Viscum album. The sequence continues at coordinate 1,772,323,429 of OY728163.1, read as the reverse complement.
CATGCTGTGAATGATCATGAGTTTGAGTGACCTATGTATGTGTTAGGTTCCTATTTATTATGATTTATTATTTTATGTTTTTAATGACAAATTTTATCATTAAATTAAATATGATGATTTTAAAATCAACAATTTCACCATTATTATGTATGAGCCTATTTTCCAAGGGAAGTTTATATAACATTAATTCCTTGGTTCCCCCACTTGTGATTGAGTAAAAAATTGAAAATTATGGTTATCCAAAGGAGACAATATTGTTTAAGAATGAGATTTGGTGAATCCAACCTATGAAAGAAAAAGGATAATGGATTAATTATACAACTAGATCCATATATTGGATCAAGTTTTTTTACCTTAGGTTCATGGCTATCATATCTGCCACTCAAAAAACCAATTGGGAGTTATAATATCACGATCAAATCACTTATTGGTTTTATTTTTCTAGTTCATGGTTTTGTATTTATGTGATACATATTTATTTAATTATTAAACATGGTCGTATAAAAAAAATGTATGTAATATAAAATAAATTTTTTTAGTATACATAAATTAGTTTATGAGACATGTTTAATTAAAGATAAAAAATAAATATAACATTAAAAATAATGAAAAGGATAAAATAAAAATAATTTATTCATAAATATAAACAAAATCACTCATTGAAATAACAACTTCTGTTTCTTGAGTTAGAATGAAACTATATATCAAGGGGTTGATTTTTCTCTAATCAGTACACTTTCATTTATTTGTGAGTTCTAATGAATGTTTCAGGTTGAATTAACCTTGTTATAATCATGATTAGTTTCCCTCCCATGACATTGAGTAACATCGAGGGAAGGGTTGAGGAAATATATGTTCATCATTTCAAAATTGGGAAGTCCAATTAACCAATCAAGGAACTAAAATTTAATGCATTTATCAATCCATTTTACCTAAATACCTGTTTTTAATTAGACCAAACCCTCATTAGGTTTATCATTAGGGTAATATTGATCCTTACAACTAAATTGTCTATGCTCTATGATATTACAATTATAATAGTTGTGGATACTATGATTTTATAATTTAGTAAGATACTATTGAAATAAATTTATTACACCACCCTCTAGTAATAAAGAAAATGTTCTAAAATATGTGTTCACATTTTATATAAACTTTTGAGAAAAACCTCCATAATACTATAATAATTATTAGATAAAGAATTTTTTTATGAATATATTTTCATGATCTGTACAATAATTTATATAATTAAATTTGATATAAAACATCATGTCATGTATTTTTGTTCCCAACATTTGATTAGCCACCTTATCGAGTGACCGCGGGTAAGAAAAATACCTATAATAGATACATTAAGGATAATTTTAAATACCTATTTTATCATGACATTATCAATTTATTGAATGATGGATATAAAACATTAAGGCATGGACTGAAAAATCCTGAGAACTCATCTCCAATAATAAGAAAAGGATAAGGGGAGGCTAAAGATAAAAAATATTGTTACTGAAATGTATAAGTATATACTTGTAGATGAGTACCTAGAAAGAGGTATTTTATTTTATATGTCTAATTACATTGATCAATCAGAAATTTTGATCTTCCTTACAGAAAATAAATTATAGATTAATCTTATATTATCATATTTTACACTAATATTATACATAATAATAAATAATTACGACATAAACAATATAGATAAGCTACATAGTAATCTTTTTTTTGATTTTCTAGGTATATAGTGATTTTTGGGAACTTGGTTTCCCACTCTTTATGGTGAATGAAGTAAAATAAAATGTTTAAATGTTTATGAATTGTTAAAATTTAATGGCTCCTTTACAATATCATTTAAAGTTGAAAACGATTTAGAAGAAGTGTATGGAAAATGAGGATATCTACTTCTCAAAGTGCAAGAATGGCCATTAGAAAATATAATAAAATGAACTGAAATAAAATAAAGTAATAGATTTGAATTCAATTATATTAATTATTTCACGTTATATTCCTATTTTATCTTTTGGGTATTAAATACAATTTACAACTCTTCTATTGGTATTAAAATATAGAAAACAAAGAAGTTTTAAAAGATTATAGGAATTAAGGCGGACTCAATAAGTCACTTAAGGAGGGTGATTCATATAATAAATTTGGAAATATCACAAAACCACATTTCCATGTTGATTGATTCTTAGGAAGGTATTTTTTTTGAGTGTTATAATTTTTTTATCACATTGGCCAATAATAGATTAACCATGACATTATTTCATATTATAAATAAATGTTGTTAATATATTTCATACATAATAGTTAAATGACACTTGAGTCATAGCTATATAATGTCACCAAAGAATAAATAATATAATATATTAGACTCATAACCAATTAAGGTAGGAAAAATCATTATCATGTAATAAAAAAATTTGTAGACAAGGATATATATTGATGGGTGTATAGAAAATTTAGAGATAAAACTCTTAGGTATATTAAAAAATTTACATATTAATGTTTGGATGATATACCTTTAGATATAATGAAAAAAACATTCATTAGATTTATTTTTACATGAAACATGTGAACTATTCTAACATGAATATAAATGTAGGTTCATATAATTCCTGGGAATACTTTATGAAATTTATGAATTAAAATTGGAAGTAACTAATGAGATTAGTAAATGATGTATAATCATTCGAGTGGGTTTGTTAGATAATATCTTAACCATGTATTCATCAATCATTTAAATTTAGAGTAAGGCTATTCCTAAAATCAAATTACTTAATACATATGAAATATATGATGGTATTTAAGTTGGATTGATGATGGGTCATATATGTATTAAAAATATTTCATAATTAATTTCAGGACATGTTTTTAAAACATACATCTTACCATATTCCAACTATATAAACTATTGGATATCATATTAGTTATAATGTAATAGGAATGCATTATTTCACAACTTTTTTCTGTTTTGGGAGATTTATTTGTTGAAATTTGGATTTAGATACAACCTTACACGAGGGAAGACCCTATGTGCATCTTAGTTAATTATTCTTAAGCTACTGAACATATTAATATCCTTAAGATAAGAGGGTATGAGTTAAGATCAACTATATTTATATAAGAAGGAAGCACTAGTCTTTGTAGATTTTTTAATAAATATTAGATTTTATGGGGTCAATGGTTTAATTTCATATGATTTGGAATATAAACAATAATATCCATAAGACTTATTCATTGGATATTTTATTGTGACACATATAATTTAAGAATGTTATAACAAAAAATGGTTTAATATCCACCAATTAATGTGATATATTATATAAAAATAATAATAAATCCTACTAGGAAGTAGAAAATAGTAAATGGATAATACTGAAATGATCAGATGAATTCAGAGACAGATTCCATGTAATAAAATCTAGTTTGGTATTTTAATGTATTCTATAGTTGAATTAAAGTCCTTGGTGGGTATTCAAGAAAAAATGGGAATTCATTGTATAAGTTTATATCAATAAAGATGAATTGTTTATTAAAAGATTTATTTATTTCTGGACATATTTTTTTGAAAAAACATGCATCATTCATCATTCAAAAATTTGGAAATTGGATGTAAAGACCACATTCTATAAATTTAACCCTATAGAAGATTATTATACTATGCATCTAAATTGGTCAGTGAAAAAAAATAATTCCAAAAATTTATAGAAATCATACAAATATATTTATGTATTGATTAAAAGATTATGATATTAGAATATTTATTTAGAAAATCCACCAAAGAGATGGGATTTATTTAGAAAAAATGTTTACCAAGTGTATATAGGAAGGTAGTTAGAGAGATATTGTTTTCCAAGTAAAATTTATTAGTAATATTTAAAAAAAAATGTTAAGTATTTTTATTTAACTAAGAAAATGAAAAAAAATATTTCTCTAAATATGAATCGTTGTAGATTCCCATGTTTTTGGGAATAAGGTCTTCTAAAATATATTATTGTGTCTATTTAGATATAGTCATTATAATTACTTTGATGAGGTATGTAAAAAAATACATGCTATAACAACTGAAGAAAAAATTCTTAGCTATGCCCCATGTTTAATATCTCTATAATATATTGTGTGAAAGAATATAAAGAGATTATTATGATGAATATAATTCAATACGACTAAGAGTATTTTTGAATTTATCTCATATGGTAAATTTTTTATTATGTTTTTGTATTTCTTATTGAAGAACCTTGGTGATAAATTGTTTTGGAAAAGTTTTTGTTTTTGATGAAAACAAAAATTATTATATACGAATGATTAAGTTTTTCATGAATCAATCCCAGTACATTGTAATGAGTTCTATTTAGAGGATTAGAATGAGAAGCACTAGATGTAGAGTATCAAACTAAGGAGAACAAAATACAGAGTTGGTCAAAATGATTATGTTTTTGATAGAACTCACCATCAGTCTCGGGTCCGTCAGTATGAAGTTCAAGATCCATCATACTCAGAATTTTTTATAATATTATATGTTTCTGAGTGAATAAGTCATAATGATACTAAAATGTTCAGTTGAATAAATTGAATTCAGGATTTAAATAGTTCTCAACCTTTTTAATATAAATAGGACAATATGTGGCTAGCCACGAAGTTCGAAAAAAAATATGAAAATTATCATGATAAACAATTTTATAGAAATAGAGAAATTGTAATGATTGTATACAATCTATATGAACTAGAACAAAATGATTTTATAATTTAAAATGTGAATAAATGATGGATTTTGAATTATTTTAAAGTCCTAGAGTGAAGAATTCCATCGTAATGAAAATTACATTGTAATGATAATTCCATCATTATGAGGATTCCTTCAGACTGAATATAAGAAAGAAATAATGATTATAATTATATGAGAAAGAATGGATGATTGCAATAATCTGAGAAATAAATCCACATCATAATGATCTAATAAAGAAATTAATATCAAAATAAGATAAGAAAGAAATCAATATGTTAATGAGATGAGAAATAAATCTAGATTGTAATGTTTTGATAGGGAATGTATGATTTTATTGAGATGAGAAAGAGAGGGAGATTTTAATAAGTGGAGGAATTTGAGGCTGAGGAAGTTTTATTTTATTGAGATAAGGAGGATTCATCATACTGAAGAAAAGAAAGGAAGTTCAACAAGGCTGATAACATAGAAGAAGATATGTGAATAGTTTAAGTGTTCAATCATGATATTATATTTAGTGTAAATATAATATAAATATTATAATATTTAAATAAGTCCACGTTTTAGTTTAAATATGTGTGATATTATGGGTTTTTAAAATTTTTGGTATTTTGTAAAATTTTCAAGTTTCCAACTTTTTTTTCTGAGTCACCTATAAATAAGTTCTCAATTTGATCATATTTTGTAACTTTTTACAAAAGTGAAAATTTAGATCTATGAAGTATTAAAATTCAATGTTCCTTATGGAATGATATCTCATAAAAAGACGAGACACATGAAATGTTTGTTTTCTAGACTTGATAATCGTATTGATTTAATTATAGTGAGTCAATCAGACTGAGGAAGATTAGATTGAGTGTTTGAGTAGATTCTAATAAGTTAGACTAAGTAATGGAGAATATTATTGAACTCATTGGATTGATAGAATTAGTTCTATCCAAATTGAGTAGAGGATCCAAACTTTGATTTTCTTGAGAAAATTGAACAAATTGTTATTCTATTGTTTTGGAAAAATTATTTTATAAGAAACATTGTAAACTAATAGAGTCAATATAATCTCTCACATTGGGAGATATAATGTGTTTTATGTGAGTTGAAAAATGTTTTATTATCTTTTTTATAATAGTTATTTTTCATATACCCACAAGAGTGGTTATGATAAGGATATAGGTTCTTAAACTAAGGCCTAACCTTCAAAATCCCATGCACTTTACTTTATTTACTATTTTTTTAGGCACAAGTAGTTATTAAATGTTGGTAATGAAATTAATTTTAATAGTATGTATGTGTTATGTTTCTATATTTTTTTGAAACTGATAAAAAGAGAACAACTAATTCAACCCCCTTTTCCCTAGTTATTAAGTATTTTTGAACTTCAATTAGTATTAGAGGGAGGGTTACCTTATTGAATCATTAAAATTGACAATATCAATTCTATCAAAAGTAGAGGAATTACTACATTTAAAGGAAAAAATTATTATGGATTAAAAAATAGTATGATTCTATATCTCCTATCTTCTATATTAGATGTTGTTGACGCTGCTACACTTACATTTACACTTATTAAGAAAGATCCTCTATTGAAATTTTCGGATAAGATAAATATAGAAGTTGATGGAAATGATAGAAATTCTATCCTTATGTCCCTATGAGATAATTCTTATCAAAAGGTGATGCGTCTCAAAACATCAATGTGTATATGGGATAAGATGGAAAACATTTTCAAAGGTAATACTAAAGTTAATGTAGAAAAGCTACCAATATGGTGTATTATATATGAAGACATCAGAATGAGGATGAAGAAACTATTGTCGAATACTTCAATTGAGTAAATGATGTTTTTTTGCAATAGTAGAGGTTTCTGAGAGGTCTTAATATATTTTACAATTGTGAAAAAAATTATGACAAACTTCCTGGACATGTTTGACTCTAAAATTTCTTGTTTAGAAGATATGGATGATTTATCTCTTGATGAATTACATAAATTTCTTATTTATTATGAAATGATAAAAGAACCAATTTCCAAAATAATATGAAATATGAAAGAAAATTTTAATCCATGAGAAAAATAAAATTTTTTTACTGAAGATGGTGATCCTTATAACATTGAAGATAAAAAAGATAATGAGATAAATAAGAAAATCATGTCTCTTATAGTAAACTTCATATAATATTTTTTTAATTTAATTGAATCATAATTTTTTCTATGAATTTCCCCCAGAAGATAGTTGGTGAATATCGAGATGATTATGATGGAAAAACTCTATAGAGGAAGTTTAATAGAAATAATAAATAAGAAAATTAATCCAACTAATATAAAAAGAATTTTACTGGAAACAAGTGAAGTATGTTTGGTAAAAAAGTTGTATTTGACTGAAGGTATAACTATTATTTGGAAGATTAATGTTCAGAAACGGTTAGAAAAATCATTGAAAAAGTAGATAAAGTTGATTATTCCTCAGATAGTGAAGAAGAAGAAGGTGAAGAATCTTACAGAAATTATCAACCTTGAACATAACTTCTTAAATGTCTTGATAAAAAAAATATATCAAGAAATATATAAAATTAATTAATAAATATTGTGAATAAGTATATTGTAGAGACCCAAATATTTACGTACATATACATGACATTAATTTTGCGGAATAATTAATATATAACAAAAAACAGACGCCCATTGACCGTATTAGTTTAGTGTCTTTCGAAACTCAAAACATAATCTTCTAATCATGGTGAATGGTCTTCAAAATCTCTTATAAAGATCTTCCCTTTTTGTTTTCTTACCTAAAACATATATTTATATCCTGGGGAAAGGAAAACATAAAAATGGTGATCTAAAATTCTCATTAAGGGTAAACATTGAGAACATAAAACAATTCATAAACATTTGAACGTAAAAACATGAACATAAAACATCAAAATCATAAGTAATGACATAAATCTTCGTAGAACATAAGGAATATATCAAAAAAGAACATTAAGTATTATAAAATATATCATGTAATTGTGAAAAACCATTAAACACATGTTATGATATCAATAGTATCCAAGGCATTGCTTCCAAGACCATCATAGTGGACAAAGTCCATTACTGAACCAGGTTTACTTGTTGTTCCATCCCTATATTATTGAACTTGATTTTACTTTCCATTCCATCCATGTCTATCTCATGAGATATAAATCTTTACCCAATGCATTGGATGGAGATATAGGTCCCAACCATCTCATAATTAAATCATTCTTACGTGTGCCAAGAAATAAACATAAACCATTCATCATTACCCAAAGAATAAAATGTGTTTCAAAAACATCATCCCATCATAACATAATCCATATAAAGAAAATGGATATCATTTCATCATAAGAAAAATAAAACCATGTAAATAACATAGGAATTATACTAGAAACATAAAAATACTAAATAATTTCATCTTAGATGGAAAATAGTTTTGATAAAAAAGTTGAAATAAACTTTTGAGGAAAATATACTTTATTCATCAAAATCATTTTATTTTCACAAAATGATATGAAATTTCAAAATAAAATGATTTTATTGAAAATAATCATGAAATATTGTAGAGTAAGCTTCATGAAAATAAGGAGTTATGAAACCGTAAAAATCCGTTCATGCCGTATAAGTTAAAAAAAACATTCTCCTCGTACTTTTTTCGTAATAGTCAAGAAGTAACTCATATGGTAACCAAAAGAAAGATTCCTTCCATACCTTATGGTAAAAGTAAAAAAAGTGTAAAAATGATTTTAATCATACATGTAAGAATATAAAACATTTTATGCAAACATTTTTGAGGAAACATAGACATGGATGATAAACATAACCCTAGTAAATACTTATGAATAAACAATCTCAGTTAAGAACGAGATTGGAATACTTATCCCTTAACATATGTCCAATTTCATTCATATGTGTCTGAGAATACTATATAGTAGGTTTAAAAATATTATTAACTTATATCAAAACCATAATAATATTTATGATATCATATATGATTCACTTACGACTTTGAACTACCCGTTCATTTGTCAATTATATGTTAAAGCTGTGTTTTGGGAAAAATCGTTTCATTTATCATCTGTGTTTTGACTTGTCATTATTTATATGATTAATTAGATCATGATTAATTAATTACAGAATGTAAAACATGATTTATATATAATATATATTCAGAATTTATATATAATAGATCGATAAATGGAATAAAATACACCGTTCATGGAGACGTTAGGTCGTACATACGCATAAACGTTGTTTTCCTTTCCTTATTGACTTTACTGGAAGTAAGTAGATGACATATATATATATATATAAATAAATATCATATAATTATTATGACATATATTTAATTATTATTCAATATAAACTTTATAATCATTATTGAATAGTTAACATGAAGAATGAATCTCACTGCGTCGTGGAGACGGTAATCCGTATGTACACACGAGCGATGATATCATTCCCATAATTATTGAATGGTATTTAGAGTGGATGATAGAATATATAATAATTAGTATCATGTTATAATAATCATATATAGTTATTTTTTTAACCATTATACCCATCCAAGTAAGGTGGGGGTTGAAAATAGATAACACCACGGTGTGGAGATGGTATTCCGTACGTATGCACAAGCGGTGATTTTATTTTCTGTAGGATGGATAAAAGGTGAAATGGGTTTGTTTCATATTTATTATAACATTTCATTATATTATTTATACTAATGTTATTACTTTATAATGAAACAAATAAAGAAAAGGAAGTATAAGAAGAAATAAATTTGAAAGAATTGGTAAAGGATATTATCTCTTTTTTGAAGCTCCGCTTATAGACTTCTTCTAAGTGCACTAATGTTGGACTTTGAAGAACATAATCACCACCAGTATGTTTATATAGAAGTGTAGAAAAGAAATGGACAGGTTTTGGCTGAGCTTGAAGGCTCAAAATGTTGTGAAGAGGAGAGAGAGGAGGTACCCTCTTATAAGAGAGGAGATGGGCACTTTTGGAAACCCCAAAAATATTAATTTATAATAAATTCAGAACCCACTAAAAAACCTCAAAAAATGACTAAATTAGAATATAAGATGATATAGGGTTGTATTCTCATGAACCAATAAAATTTAGATTTGTTTTTAATTTATTTTATACCCTATCATTTTAATTTATCCTTATTTAATATATTTAATTTTATTTGTGGTAATAATATTCTAAATTTTAAATTATTATAAATAATTACTTATGTGTTGTGAATTATCCATAATTTTATACTTTATGACATTTTTGACCATATAAATTTCAATTTATAATTTTTAAATATTTTTGATATTTTAAAACAATTTAATAATATGTTATTTTTATAAAATAACAATAGTGTCAATTTTGACATTATTCATTTATTTGAATTTAAATAAAATCCACACAGAGGATGTATTCCAAAAAAATATTTAATAGATTTATTACATATTATATTTATCTAAAAAAATCACGGAGAACATAAAATAGTTCATATAATATTTATTTTAATATTTATAAAACCATTTATTTGATATTTCAATGAATAAAATAATTTCTACATCACTAATGTGTCACCATTAATGATAACTATTTAATCCCTAAAAATAATAAATAAATTCAAATTATGTATATAATTTTATTAGATTTTTGGTGACTATTTATGTTTGAAGCATTATAGAGTTTATCTTTAAATTAAAACTATTACACTTATAATATATAAGAGAGTCACATGTTGTCAGTTTCTTTGGTTTTAACATTAATTACATCATTTTCATGGTCAATAGTCCATGAAATTAATCTATTCAAAACCTTAGGTGATATTGGTCGTCTTTTATTCATCCAATAGAATTTTTGTTGGTGTTATGGTAATTTTATAATCTTATTTTTACCCTCAATTACCCGATTTAAGTTTAACTGTAGTAAATAAATTTTACCGTAGTTAGTATTAATAATATAAAAAAGTAAAATATTCACATAATTTGGACCTAATGATTCCAAATATGGAATCCATTATTCCAAATTCAATACATAGAAGTTGTAGTATACAGTTTAAAATTAATCCCGATGTTGAGAAAATATGTTTTAAAAGTTAAAAAATTGCAAAAGTTTGAAATGTTTTTACCTATAAATTCAGTGTAGAATTAATGATAATGAATTATATAATATTAATTGGAAAAAATATATTCTATTTATATTTAAAAACCATCCAATATTATCATTTATACATATAAATTATCTTTATGAAAAAAGTTATTTTTAATTAAAATTTAGTGTATTTTTACAATTCATCAAAATATGATGGTTTTTAGAATAATGTAAAACTTTTATCCAACATAAATTTTTATATCCTAATTAAAAAAAATAATTTTACTTTTTCAAATTTAAATTATATCCTTTTGAAAAATTAGATTTAAAATGGGTGTGCCATCAAAAGGCGGTAAAACTCCATTTTTTGAAAAATACTTATTTTACCTGAAAAATTTATTTTATTCTCATACCATGTTCTAGAATATGTGTAAGATGAATTATTATGTAATGAAATTTAAAATGTTGATAATACTATTCATAACGGCTAGTTCATAAAATTATATTGTTGTTTAGTTAAACTCGGTATAGGGTACAACACGCACTATTGAAAAAGGTCGCTCTTGCGTGAATCCCAAGCCAAGAATAGTGTTGCATATACTACAAGCTAATATAGTGTTGCATATAATACAAGCTAATCTTGGTGTATCATACAACATAATACATCAAAGAAATTTAAAAAAAATATTCTCACAAAACCTCGGGGTGTTACATATATGAAGGAACAAAAGATGTCATCAAGTGGGAGGAAGAATACATTCAGAATATTCTCTACTAAAAACGTATAAATGTTAAAAAGGGAATGTTTTTGAAAGATATCAATAAGAAGATGATATATAACAAATAATAAGTTATCATGGATCAATAAATACCTCTTGTGTATAAAAATAACCTAAGGAAGATTAATGAAATCTTTAATAAATCATCAGAAGTAAAAACTAAGACTTCTAAATTTTCTGAGAAAGTTCAAATAAAGAATCACGTTAAATCCCAACCCACCATAAATATTGTTTTGTTTTATTTTTCTAACATTTTAGTTTCCCAAAAGGTATTGAGAAATATTGTGTGGAAAAAGGGTCTGATAAACCAATTTCATCAAAAAAGGATTCAAATCCACTCTAGAGGAAAGATGGTCTACATGCTAAAATTATTAAAGCAGAAAGAAGTTATCAACCTCAATAAAGTTTCAACAATGAAAGATCTTCTTTCAATAGAAAATCAAGATTTGATGGATATTTCTTGTGTTGTAAAACTTATGGGCATATGGATTATAATTTTTGGAACAACATACCTCTACCCATAAGAGGGTTTGAATAAAGTGAAATCAATGGTTGCAAAATGATGAGTAACTTCCAAAACCAAAGAGTAGTTATAAAAGAAAAATCCCAAGATGTTAGAAAAATTATAAAAAAATAAATTTGTATATATGGAAGAAGTTTGTGGAATATGTGATCCGACTGGTCATCATGTTCAAATGTGTACGACACTCCTTCTGAAATAAGTATTTTATGAATGAAAAGAAAAGAAATACGTAAATAAAAAATTTATGAAAAATATTTTATTGTTTAGATGAATTTAAAATAAAGTAAAAGTAAAAATCCATGGATACATGATAATGTTTGTTCTTCACATATTACATGTGATATAAAAATCATGAAACATTTAGAAAGTAATAGTGGATGAGTAGTTACCTTTTTTGAAAATAGTTACTTAAAATTAGAGGAGTCCAAGTGATTGAGATTAATTAAGAAAAGTTAAAATATAAGGAAGTTTTATTTTTTGATGGGTTAAAACATAATATAATTAGTGTAAGTCAACATTATGATGATGAAAAAGAAGTGATTTTCAAAAAAAAAATCTAGTATCATTATAAGTGTTAAAGTTGTAAAACATGTCAAAAAAAGAGAAAGAATTGGAAATAATCTTTTCCAATTTGTAGAGTATACCAAATCTTATTACATGAGTGTTGAAGATGAAAAAAATTGTAGCACTAAATTGTAGAAACATTGGAAAAAATGTATGAAAAAACACTCTAAATTTGATGTTTCATGAAATTTTACACAATATAAATGAAGAGAAGAAGATGTTTTTATTACTTTTTAGAAATGGAATATGAGTAAAAAATGTCATAAGAGAGTTGGTATTCAGTGTACTGGACCTATTTTACATAATAATTAGGATTTTTGTGCACCGATGAGATATCAATAATCCAAATTAGATTTATAATTTATCACTTTAATTGATGATTTCACTTGGATGGCCAACACCATATTTATGAAACACAAGTCAGAGGATATGGTAATAATCATGTTTTTTAGTAAAGAAGTTGAGAGAAAATTGGGCCTTATATAAATAAGTTGAAAATAAATAATGGTACTGAATTCAAAAATAATATGTTTGAAATTTATATGAGAAAACATTATATCAAACATCAGTATAATGCTCCTAATATTCCACAACAAAATTGAGTAGTAGAAAGAAATAATTTAAGTTTGGTGGAAATGGTAAGAAGCAAGTCATAAGAGTTCAAACATTCAATGTTCTACTGGATAGAAGATGTTAGTACTATTTTCCATATTCATAACAATGTTTTTTTAGTTTGGAAACCAAAATTAATTCTTATAAAATGTAGTATAATAAAAAACCTATTTTGAAGTAAATCAATGTTTTTGGAAGTATGTGTTTTCTTAAAATGAAAAATCTAGATATTGGAATGTTTGATGAGAATGATGGGGCTGGGAATTTTATTGGTTATTCACCCAATGAAAGAAGGTACAAATGTTGGAAAAAATGTTAAAACATTTGTTAGAATCATATGATATAAATGTAATTTAAAATCAAAATTACAAGTTGTTATGAATGATTAGAAGGATAAATTAGAGATTTCCCACAATATTAAAAGTAATATAAAACATTATTATCAAAATTTAGATAAATCATTTGATGTGGAAAGTGAAGTTGAGAAAGAAACATTGAAATTTCCTACCATAAAAAACATGTTGAGTCCAAAAACATTATCAGATTCTTGAAGGATGTAGTTTAAAAAAAGAGAATATTGAGATTAGAAAATTAGAATTCACTTATCTCAAAAGTTGAACAAGAATTAGTTTTATAAGACATTGAACACAAATAATGGGTGGATTCTTTGAATAATTATTTTGATCATATTAAGAATAGAGAAAGATATGAAGTTGTTCCACAACTAACAGATAAAAATATTATTAGAAAACATTGGTTTATAGAAACAAATTGAATAAACGTGGATAGGTTTCAAGAAACAAAGCCAAGATTTTTTTAAAGGTTATTCAAACGTGTAAGGTATCGATTTTGAAGAAACATTTTCCCATGTTGTTATATTAGAAACTGTTAGAATAATTCTATTTGTGTATGTACATAAAACATAAAAAGTTTTTCAGATGGATATACATCCAACATTCCTAAATGTTTATACTGAGTAAGATGTTTACATTGATCAACCTTGTGGATTTATTCTTGATAAGGGTGAAAAAAGGATTATAGATTGAAGAAGTACTTGTACAGATTGAAACAACCTCCACATTCATGCTATTCTAAAATTGAATATTGTTTAATAGTGTTGACCTTTTCTGAAGGAAAAGTTTATAGCAACCTATATGTGAATGATTTTGACTCTTAAAATATAATTGTAATCATTTATGTGGATAATATAATTTTTTTAGGGTTGAAGAAAAATATTGTAAATAATTTTCTAAGGAAATAATGAATAATTTTGAAATGTCAATGATGGGGGAATTAACTTTCTTCCTTCTCACACAAGGTCAACAAAAATGAACATTTTTTTATCTTATGAAAAGTATGCTAGTGAATTATTAATGAATTTTGGGATGAAACAATCCAAATAAGTTTCTAATCCTACATTACTGAGATAACATCAGGTTAAGGTTTTTCCAGAATAAGTGTTAATCAGAAAGACTTTATGAAGTAGTTACGAATTCTTCTCTACCATGAACCCTCAAGCCTTTATATTATTTGTGTTGTGACTTTATATTCCAGGTATAAAGGTAATTCACAATAAATACATATGTTAGAATAAAATTGGATTTTGAGATATGTCGAAGGAACAAGTTCACATGGTTTGTTATAAAAAATAAATTATGATATAAAGTCTCATTTCTATATTGAGGCTGATTGGGATTGAGATTGTAATGAATGAAAATCAACCCTTGGAGGAAAATTTTTCCTACGGGTTTTTTGTTTGTGTTGGCATAGTAAAAAAAAAATTTCATTAACTTTTATCACCACATAGTATGAATATGTCATAGCTACACATTACGGTACTCAAATATTGTGGATGATAGTTCAGCTGGAATATTTGAAGAAAAATCTTTTATTAAATTATTGATAATTTGTGATAATCATGGTGCAATTGATCTTTCTAAAAATCCTATCCAACATTCATGATCAAAACACATTGATATAAAGGTTCACTTTATAAAATAGAAAGTTTCTGCTTGAGTTTTTTTTTGGCTAGAACACATCTCTAAAAAGTATATAATTGATTTTATTTTCCCAAAATCCTTGACAAAAGTAGATTTTTTAAATTGAGGCTGAAAATTCATGTCTAGCCTCCTCCTATGACTTACTAAATCTCATAAAGAAGTACCCCCCATTATTTTTATTATGTTTACAAGGTGGGAGATAAAGTAACAACTTTTTATTATGATAATTTATTAGTTATCTTTATTTTATGAATATAAAGATATGGTCTGAATAAAAAGGGGGAGATAAAATGAAAAGTGAGAGAGAAGAAGACAAAGTGAATAAAGATTATGTTTACATGGCCACAAAATATTATTATCATCAAGGGATTGAATTATATAAAAAAAATTATTTTTTCTTGTAGTGTTGTTCCACGACCCTCAATTTTGAGAAAGGATTTGTTTTTTAAAAAATAATAAAATTTAGGTTGTTTTATAAAGTTGAGTTTTTAAAAATTTATGTTATTTGAAAACTTTTTTAACACGGTTTCTGAAAAATTAGAACGAGGGAGATTGAATAACCATTTTGATAAATAGTTTTAAAAAAGTTCTTTTATTTATTGAGAACTAACCCATTTGTATCAGAATGTTCTTGTTAATCAGTTATCAGACATAATCCATCATAATGAGTTCTATTTAGAGTATTAGAATAAGAATCACCAGATGAATAATATCGGACTAAAAAATATAGGATGAAAAGTTGATCATAATGATGATGTTGTCGATCAAATAAAATAACGGTCTTAGGTCCATTAGTGTGAAGTTCAAGAACCATCAAACATGGAATTTTTGATAAGTTCATATGTGTCTGAGTTAATATGTCATAATGGTGGAAAAGATGTTTTTAATGAAACAGACGTTAGAAATTAGAAAGATCTAAAAATTTCTAATCTAAATCATATTTTTCTTTTCTGATCACTGAGTTCTAAAAAATCATGAAAACTATCATGATAAAATATTCTAAAGAAATAGAGGAATATTAATTATTGTATTGCATCCAAAAGCACCAAACTGGGAAGTTTATAAAATTCAGAATGTGTAATGATGATGAAGTTTGAAGAATTTCAAAGTTAAAGAGTGGAGAATTAAATCGTAAGGAGAACTCCAGTGTAATGAAGATTTCATATTTTTGAGGATTCCATTAGGCTGACTCTAAGAAAGAAATCTGTATCATAATTAGATGGGAAATAATGATATATCTTAATGATATTTGAAATAAAATTAGATTGTAATGAGTTGAGAAATAATGGAAGAACGTAATGACATGAGAAAGAAATATTAACCATAATGAGATGAGAAATAACGAAATATCAAAATGAGATGATAAATAAAAGTAGATAAAATTAATCAAAGTAAGCTGATTCCAGGGAAGTTTCATCATAATGAGATAAGGAGGTTTTATCATACTGATGAAAATATAATAATTTCATGAAGTCTGATTATGGAGATGAATATATTTAAAGAGTTGAAGTGGTCAAACATTATATTCAATTTAGCATAAGTCTCAGGAAAATCTATTAATGTTTGAAGAAGTCAATGTTGAAGTTTAAATGTGATTAATCTTTGGATTTTTTGAAATTTGAGGAAGTGGGGAATGTTTTCAAGTTTCTTAATTTTATTTTCCAAGTCTCCTGTAAATTATTTCCCAATTAATTTTCATTTTTAAACTTTTCACAAAATTAAAAAAGGTGGAGATCTGAATAATTCTACGTAAATGTTATTTTTTGAATGATATCTCATAGGAAGACCAGACACTTGAAAGTTTTGTTTACCCGAAGTGAGAATCATATTGAGTTAATCATTTTGAGTCAATTAGGCTAAGGAATATCAGACTGAGTGTTTAAGCAGTGTTGGATAAGTATAGATTGAGTAATGGAGAGTCGTGTTGACCTCAATATATTGAGAAAATAAGATCTATCCAAATCCAATAGAGGATTGTAAATGAAATTTTGTGTAAAAAAATTTAATGTAGTTATTTTATTTTCTTCAGATTAATTTTTCTGGTAATAAACTTTGTAAACAAATGAGAGTCGGTATAATATTTTCTCTCTGGAGATAGATGGAGTCTAACATGTGTTGGAACAATTTGTATTCACATATTCATAATAGTGAATATTTATAGACCCGTGGGAGATGCTAGGGAATGGATTTAGGTTCTCATAGATAGTCCAAACCTTACAAATCTTGTGTGATTTAAATTGTTTATTATTTTTCATGCATGAGTATATAGAAAATTATAAGGAAATAAATCTTAAAATGTTATAGGGGTTATGTTTCTAAAAGTTTTAAACTTATAAAAAGAGAACAACTAATTCTACAACCCCTTCTCAGTTTCTTTTCAATCATTTAAAACTTCACTTATGCATAATGTATAGGGGTAAATATCAAATTGAACAAAGATTATTTTATAGAATTATAGTCTAAAGTATCCATGAGAAAATTAAAAAGTGCAATGGATGTGTACCAAGTAGTTAGAGAAGTGGGGTAACTACTTATCAAGGAGATTTAAAATTATCATTCCTTTAGTTCAATTTTATCTTTTAGCATAGTTAGGATATTATAATAAGAATTAAAAACTTATTTTAACCACTGGTTTTCCCCAGATTTAAAAGTTTTACTAATACAGTAAAGTGTTGTCACAATGATTGGATTATAAATATGGTATAGTCTATGGTGTCACGTTTATAGAATAGTAAAATGTCCAACAATCGATGATATTATTTCTTGAGGTATTTTTTTAAAGGATTTAAGTTGTAGTAAGAATAATATCCCATGAAGAATATGGTAGGCCGAAAAACTATATTAATACATCTATAAAATCATGATTATCAATTGAGATCTAACATGTTGGTTAGCAGTTGCATCTAGTGTTTGTCAGATTCTATTGGTGTTTGTGACCTAGAACTAATTAACTTTGTAAATTTACTACCATAATATTAATATAAATAAATTTATTCTCACATGATGAGTGTTCTCTGTAACCAAATTATGATAATATTTTAGAGTTTATTGCTCACCAAAAGGCTATTATAGTTCCATCGTATAAAATGAATATATTTATTCTATGAAAAAATTATGAAATATATAGCCCATGATCTAAATAGAAACTATATGATAATATAAGGCTTCTTATCATGAGATTTTTGGCTAAAAAATCCTTACTCAGAGAGATTATGTGGATAAATCACCCAATAAGAATTCCACCTGTGATATGTGTCATTGGATATTTCTATATATAGACTTGTGTATTAGACCCTATAATTAGTATTATTATTAATATATATCATTAATCATGTAATTTTATGTGTTGGTGAAAAACATGATGACATATTCTCAATACAATGTAGCATATGATTGGTTCTTCATAAGTGATATAGTATTAATTGATTTACTAATGAAATGATTTATAACACATGAGTTTATAGGAGAATATATCTCATGTCATTTTATTGAAATTAAAATATTTGACTAAAATAATGACCCTGGTAGTTCATCGACAAGTTCAATTTAGAGAGTTAATGAAATATAATTCATGTATACAGGTTGATGACATAAGTATCAATATTTCCAGAGAGATATTGATATAAAGGGATCATATTATATCATAATTATTATTACAAGGTTGTTTTCATTTTGACATTGACCACATTGTCAATTGGGTATATGATGTGCTGATAGGCACGAATATGAGATTTTAGAAATTATTTATGAACGCCACTGAGAAAGAGGTCTAGTGGGTAACATACCAAATGTATCCAAAATCATATTTATATTTATTTTGAATTTAATATGATGATTAAATATTATTATCAATTTATGAAATAATAATTAATCATTTTATGTTAATCACATAAATTCAATCATCAGTTATTCATGTTAAGAATATACGTTATTTCAATTTAAAATAAATATTAATAACGAGTTTGAGAATATATATAAATAAATATATATATTTATATTTAAAAATAATATAATTATATATATTAATTTAAATATTTATAATTCAATAATTGAAAAATGTTGAGGAGGATTGACATGACGAGATAAGGGTCTGATGAAAATGATATATTTTAATTAATATCATTTTAAAAATTTAATTTAATTATTTTAAAAAAATATTTACATATATATTTGTTGACACATATCATAGAATATAAATATAATGATTTTATTGTAATTTGAAGTGAGGTTTACATAGAATAATCAATTAAAAAATGGGCCACTTTGTCATTATTAATTGTTTAACCCAACACATAAAATCCAATTAATATCATTTTATATGTTAGTGTGTGCGATTATGCATAAAATATTTTCTCAAGAGAATTCCCTCAAGTCCAAGTGAACCTCACAAGAACTCTCTCAAGAATATTGGTAGAGTATCCCTACACCCTATCTTATTAATTAGAGAATAATAGATGTATTCGTTCAAGAGTATAAGAATACCTGTTATGATCAATAGTTAATAGTAGAAGATTCGGAGATCTTCTGTTTTGGAACCTAGAATAACAATGAGGGAATTCCAAGACTTAGGGATCATTTGGGGATACTGTATGATAAATTTTTAGTTTGGATTTTTCACAAAAAATAATGATACTATGAGAGTGGATAGTAAATTGATCAACTAAACTATAAGAGTTATAAATTCAAGAAAATTCTTATTTAAATTAAAAAACAATTAAATATGAAAATATCCTCTATATAGATATTTTATTGGATTATTCATCAATTTATTCCTTTTTAATCCTATGAAACCATTAAAAACATTGTTGGTTACCAGACCACCCACTAGCATTATTCCCTAGAACCTTTAGATGCTAAATCCACCAATATTGATACCTATTTAATTATTTTTGTCTTTGTTAAAACTAAAATCTTCTATAAATTAGGAATAAAAAGTTCCATTATCAGTGGGAAAGGAACCTATTTTACCAATAAATATATAGAGGATCTATTGATAAGGTATGTTTTGAACCAAAAAACACCAAAACGTTACCACCCAAAGATTAATGGGAAGGACGATGTGATTAATAGAGAAGAAACCTTATATTATTAATTATAAGTTCCCATTTGATTGAGTCCGTAAAATTTTTTTGGGGTTGACCAATAAATTTAATCTCTAATTAGAACACAAAGCCAAATGGATATAATTTAATATAATCTTAGTCTTGGATAAAGATAGATACCAATATTAGTTATAGATATAATACATAGAAAATATTCTGTGAGAAAAATTTAATAATAATAAAAAAATCTAGGATAGAAAAAGTGTAGAACATGGAAACAAATATATAAGAGTGGTTTTCATAAGATAAAGAAAATATATCTCTATAATAATTGGATGAAATTAATGATAATTAATCTTCTTTAAAGATTGGAAGAACCATTTTTAGCTACTAATTCACTACCTTCTAGTGTAATTGTGTTGACTGGATAAGGAACAATGTAACCATTCAATATGAATGGATAGTGAGTAAAGAATTAATCTAAAATATTTTTAGAAGGGAAAATTTAGCAGATATGACTCCTAAAACTATTCTAAATGTGAAACCATTAAGTCATACCTAATGTTTACATTTTTTAATTCTAATATATATAATAATCTGGTGAGATTGCAAATATTTGTTTAAATGCACTGAGTAAATTTCATATGACATTAATAGGGGTGATTCTATATATTTATTCTGGATTTTCTTGTATAATTTATTATTTTATGTTCTAGTTTTTTTCTTTTATGTATGTTTTAAAAATATTTTTAGGAAAAAATGTAGAATCTATAATAATGAGAGATAGAAATACCACAATATATTAAATAACTTTCTCAAAACTGGAAGAAATAATTTAAAATGGAAAGGTCTCAAATGAATCATTTTTTTTTCTTGAGCTCGCCTAAAAAGTGAATTCAATCCATAATACATTTTTTTACTAAAATTAAGTAACACCCTAATGAACCTTCTTAAAATTCTTACACATCATATAGATTAGATTGAAATAAGTGGATGGAAAATGATCTATAAATTTCCCTAAGATAACAAGGAAAGGTTTGTGTGATTTAAATCCATAATAAGGGTTAGAGAGATATTCTAGCTATTTTTCTAAACCCAGTTTTTTTGTTTGGGTTATTAAAAATAACATTAGGGGCTGTTGTATGTTTGGAATGACTTAGTTTTATATTTTTTGTGGTTATCAAATATGTTTTATTCATATTGTGGTATAGGAAGCATATACTAATTTCAATGTTATCAAAAGGGTAGACTATTTTTTTAAATATGAAAATAAATGAAGAAGTGGAATATGTTATATTATAATTTCATTTCATAAGAATCATGAAATTTAGAAATAAGGAAGTGGTTGAGGATCATAAAACTGATAAATTTTTGAAGGTGATTTTTTTATGGCAATCTAATTCAATAAATTTATTTTCAATTCATCTATATTGAATGTATTCTTGTACTTGAGATTAATTTAGACCAAATTAAATCTAATTTAAAGTAATTACATGAAAAAAATTAATAGTTTGAGTGTTAGATAATTGATTCATACAAATTGTTAATCATATAACATTAATAATTTATTAATTTTATTCCTTACACTATTTGGTTATTATAATTTTTTGATTCTTAAAAGATAAAAACTAAATTCATTAGATTTCATAAAATTTTCTTTATTTATAGGATTTAATAATTCATTTGATCAATCATGTTTTGGGAATAATATTATTACCATATTATATTAATATTCTTAAAAATGAAATTATATGAAAAGTTGAAGTCTTGGTTTGAAATTGGAACATAAGGGAGTTATAGATATATTAAATGATTCTGAAAGAGTATTGATCATTGAAATTTTTATTAAAAGTCATACACTAGTGGAGTTTTGACACAATAATAAACTAATCTAATATATTTTTCTGTTCATACACAAGATATTATATTCCATTAAAAAGAATCCTTACAAAATCACAGGATAATATATAAGAGTCACAACATATTATGCATTAATTATATAAGAATATGGTTTTGGAAACCTAAAATAATGTTTAAACCAAATTCTATATCGGTTTCCAAATCCACTGTGTAAGGGTAAGAAAAATAAAATGGAATCTCTACCAAGTATAATGAAATGTCACACTTTTAAATAAGATTAACAATCATGTTAACATAGTGTGATGTTGTCACCTGAGACTAATTTAAAGGGATTTCATATAATGAATTTTGTTTCCTTGTATTTTAGGAATTCAAATCATCATAGAATTAAGTATGCACTTTCCACTCAATGAAATATAATTTCAACATCCCATATCACATACTAATTCAATGTGAGTACTGAGACTAAGTATCATGTAACTTTCATAGCTGATATTCCCTACGTTGACTTGATGGAACTACATTAGACCTAAGAACATCTCCGGGGGAAACAAATAATATTAACTTCAGGAAATTTAATGATAATCCCAAAACCTTATTTTAGTGTGTATGCCAAATGTAATATGTTTCCCATGTTACTATCCAAAGTAGTCCTAAAATCAAACACAATGTCTGTTAAATTGTAAATATAATGTCAACATACTACACATATAACTTTATCACTATAATGTCATTTAAAACATTATAAATAGATAGAAACTCACAAAGGTAGGAAATACCACGATTGTTAAACTACACACATGTTTCATGAATAAAGGGGATGCTTGAGCCAAGGGAATACTAATTCAATCCATCCATCCAAACTAGGAAATTAGGAAATGAAATGGATATGATAATCCTAATCATTAAAGGAGATATATTCTGTTGAGATCCTCATTGTGAAACCTTAAATTTTATTAAATGAATTATCATAAAATATACATGTTACGAATTTGGGTTATATAAATGAAATATTCATTGATACTGGAGGATGAATAGGAATATTAAATGAGATGAATATTTTATTTTGGATTGGGTAACAATATTAATTTTTTTTCTTTTACTTAAATCTTGTAGTGTTTGATGTTATTGTCTATGATATTTAACATGGTTGAAAAAATCCCTCATCACCGATCGATCCATTAGGAGGGTAATAGTTTTATTATTTGGTTTTAATAAAATTCATCATTTATTCCATTATCCATAGATTTCAATATATTGAGAGTGATATACTATTGAATACCATCAAAATCAATCAATATTTAATATATATTTTTATTACTTTGGATTTTTATCCCTTCTTTCCATCCACTAATTTATCCTAAAAATGAAAAAAAAATTAGTGTGACTGAGTGGTAATGTTCTCAGTGATAATCAACATTCATGTGAATGGTATAATTTCACTCTAAGTTTATATAGAATTCATTTTTCAGATTGTGAGTTTCATGAGTGAATAGATGTGTGATCACTATTATAAGATGTGGTAATATCTATGTTCTCTCCCAATAAAATAGATAAGGTGATCTTCCCATTATGATAATTTTAATACTAATACTTATCCAGGTTTATAACCAAAGGTGTGAAGTTCATAATTGTGTATATCTCAGTAATCGACAGAAGGAGGAGAAATCATTATTTAAAGAACTATGATAGCATTACATTGGCACTCATACAATCATTTAAATCAATGATCCATCTTTGGATTATTAATCTAGTCAATTTTCTATTAGTTCTTATAATTTATCATAATTAACACATAAAAATCCTTATTAACCCTTTACACTATGAAATATTTGAAATTAAACACTTCTTAGGAGACAATCCAAGGTACCATTACACTAAATTTAACATTATTTAGTAATTTTAATTCGGAAACTATTTTGAAATCTGTTTTACTATTGAATTCATGAATTTAATAATGTTTAATAATTTTCGATAATCAAGAATCTATACAATTTTTCCACCATAAATAAATTATAAAATAAATAACTACTGAATTATAAGATCTATTCAATAAATATACATGATAATACTTTTTCATCTAATACAAATATAATATTTCATAACCTATTCAAATTATAGAGGTAGCACTAAATGATAAGATACCTATCCAATTCACTCAAAAACCTAAAATTGTCTAATAAATCATGGATCAATCTTTCATCCATTTTCAAACCTTTTCCCCATGTTGAGGAGAAACCCACAAAAACATTTGATCTCCAACATTAAATTCTACTGGTATGCTCATGCAGTCTATAAAATATTTATATCCACTGAAATCAATCCTCATTCAATCTTGAATAACAATTTCACAATTAGAAATATTCAACACCGTATCCAACGAAACTATTTTCCCACAAACATTATCCAGATAAAACAATGGAAAAACCATAATTGTCTATGAAAATTATTATAAGGATCCATTATAATATATTAATGACAAATATTATAATAATTAAATTTCAATATTGGTAAATTATCCATACATGATATTAAAAAATAAAAAATATTTTTTCTCAAAATATCCTCGAACATCTAGATTATCCTCTTAGTTTAACCATCAGTCTAAGGGTGGAATGTAGTACCAAGGGAACAATGTGTACTAAACTACATTGCAAACCCCTTAGACAATCATGATATACTATATTAATCATGATTATATACAATTATTCTTATTACTTCCTGATGTACCACCACCTACATCACAAGAAGGTTCTCCAAATTATTCATTGAGCACTATTATCTTACCAGTATTAAATAATAAATCCCTTTCAATCAATCCTTGATGACTAAAATTGAATCAATATCCATTGAGGTATGTGAAATATACCTAATACAATTATTATTAACGTACTACCACTTCATCTATGAAATTTATAAAGTATGCAACAACCTCACCAGAACATGATGCTCAACTTTCACCTGCTGGGACACATGACATCTAGAAAGAAATATAGATACTAATCTCTTCATTCATGAGCACCAAAACTACCCCTTCAAATATTTCTAGATCATTTAAACACTTATTTGATTTTAATTCCATCCTATGAATTTCATATAAAACACATTCTCACACACTTTGAGGAAAAAATTACTTCCCATTGAAAAATAATTGATGTTATATACCTTATAAAAAATATACATATCCTGATAATTAAAAAAAAATTATTTCAATTTTTTTATTCAAATCACCACATGATCTAGAAATTTATTCAAAATAGTTGGTGCATCAATAACTCATAAAACACATTACTATAGCATCAAAATTCAAATTCAACCACCAAAAACCTATAT
This sequence comes from Viscum album, assembly GCA_963277665.1. Lineage (NCBI taxonomy): Eukaryota > Viridiplantae > Streptophyta > Magnoliopsida > Santalales > Viscaceae > Viscum > Viscum album. The sequence continues at coordinate 1,772,297,881 of OY728163.1, read as the reverse complement.
TAGTAATGTTTTCATATTTAACCATCACCATGTTAAATCTAATTAAAAAATACATATTAAAATAAAAACATTCCCCTTTGAAATAATGAAAAAACATTTATCATAGAAGAATTATAATGGTTCTTCATCATTTCTTGATTAAATAATAAATATTCTATAAAAATTATAAATCTATTTTCTTCCTTGTTCAAAAAGGACATAAGGACATTCTATGGTGACACACTATTCAAAATTAATCCTCTTTACAATAATATTGTTCCTCCAAGATTAGTGTAACCAAACTGAGAAGGTAGATTGGGTGGATTAGTGTGCATGAAATTTAAAAATTTGAACCTAACATACTTTAAACTATACACACATTAGATAGAATGGATCTCACCCTATTTTTCTATCACTCAATTTTCATACATGAAATGATAAATAAGAATCCAAAGAAAAAGAAACATAATAATTTATATCGTTCATTCATAATTTGTGAGATGGTCCTTGGTTTTTAGTTGTAATTATTCCAAAAAAATTAAACAAATATTTTCTTATCTAGAATAAACTAAGGGAAAGTTGATGGACTTATGGATTTTCTTCCTGGAACCAACCATTTTATATGAAAGACACTTACTAGCTCTCTTCATAGGCTCTGGTCTAACTGAACACTTCTCCAAATTCTTGATTATGTTAGAATCACAATTAAGTCTGATCAATAGTGTATGATTGTGTTTCTTCTAGAAAATATAAATATGACATAATTAGTCAATATGTAATAATCAAAAGGTTGACAGTTCATATAAAATAATCTCCAGTAGTTATATTACAATTTCTGAAATAATGCAATCTAAAATGGCTACACCTAATTTATTTTTTAAAACCATCACATAACAGTAATTATGGATATATAAATAATGTTCCATAAAATTTACCAAAGAACTAATAATTATATAGAAATCAAACCAAGGACTCTCTATCTCTCACCATAATATCTCAATCTCAAATTCTTCTTCTTATTATTCAACTTATAATATGTTATTTCAATAGAATCAACTTATATATATATATATTATTTTAAAAAGGGCACATTATATGATAATAGTGTCACATAAAAGACATATTTTAAAGGTAGATTTAATTTATTTTCATTATTTTTTTGATTTGGGGGTTTACTATGCATTTTTTGGAGGAATGGGTGAGTATTCATGATTTAGGCCAAACCGTGAGCCCAATTCCAGATTTAAAAATAAATTTTGTTTCCTTTATAAAAACATCATTTTTAATCATTTTTCATCTATTCTAATTCCTAATTGTCCTACCCAGACCTATTAACACCACCATATTAATTTGGACCATTTTGGAATCCATAATAATCATGGATTTGAGTTTTTATTTAAGAGATTGAGCCTGCCTGGAAGCACTTTTCCAATTTTAAAAATCAATTGTGTTTATTTGATAAATTATACATTTTTTTCTCTTTTTCGATGATCACAACAACCACCCGAATCTAACATCATTAAGCACATCCCCATTACCTTTACTCCCCCTTTGGAGCTCGTGTGAATTGAGAATTAGGGAAGATCTTCATAAGCGTTCTCAAATCGTCCATATTGGAAGAGGTAACATTCATCCTTCATTTGTACTTCATTTCCCAATATTTTTCTCCCATTATAGTATCTACATGATATCCTCATCATTTTTCGAACCTCCATTTAATTTTTTTCTATTTTAAAATTCATATATTGGTGTATTTTAGGTGATTTCGTCAAGATCCCACAAGTAAGTGGGTCTCCTTCATTCCTCTTTCATTTTTCTTAGGGTTTATTTCAATTTGATTAGGGTTTTTTCACTTAAACATGAGGTTAATAATGTCCATAAACTAGGATTTCAAACCCAGGGTTTTGCTTTGGGTTTTATTGGTTAAATATTCTGATTTTATATTGAATCTACCAACCTTTATAGGCGGTAGTGGTGCGATAGAATTTTCGCACAAAGGATTCAAGGGTTTTCGTTAATTTGGTTGGTGATTCCATGTGTATTAAATTTATATGAATTGTAATGTTATATTTATGATATTTTCATATTCAATTCAATTTATTATAGATGGTAAAAATGGTTTTAGTGGAGTTTGTAATAAATATGAATTTTAGTGTCATTTTTTGTGTGAAAATGGGTTTTTTTCTAGAAATATTATAATGGTTCAATTGGGAATTAACGATAAATAATTAGATGATTTTATGGAAATTTAATAGTTCTGAAAATCCTGTTTTTAATGTTTAACCTCTTTGTTCGTTTCTATGAAAGTGGGTTTTAATGGTGTTTGTTTCTTGGTTCACATGGGGATGCCCTAAAATTGATTTTTTTGGTTTCTTTGAAATGTATTTGGGATTCCATTTATATTTATGTGACTTTCTAGTATGTACATTATTTGAAAAGTTGGTATTTCAAATATTTTTGGGTGTAAAACAATGAGAGATATTTCAGGAATCGTTTTATTAAAAATCAAAATTGTTTTATTGTGTGTTTTAAGTGGTTTAAAACTTTGTAAAGATTCTGGAATTATTTTATGTGACCTTTAGTGGTGTTTTATATGAAAATGTATTTTTGTAGCATGATGAGATTGTTTGAGCACAAAGGGAGAAGCCCAAGTACCTAGGTGGGATGGATATGTACAAGTACGGCTAGTGGACCAGATGGGTTTTTTCCCTGTTTCACGTAGAAGTTGGATAACGAAAAATATAACTAAACTATATAGATGATGATTTGGGAACACTAGGTTATGGATAGGTTCCCTACTAGTGGATCATGCATGAGAATAGGTTTTAGAATGGTTACCTTACACCGAGGTATGAGGTACATGGGTCCCGTGACTATCTAGTGCCTAGGAGTGTTCCCGATTTTGTTTCTCATTGAATTTTTGGTATTTAACCCTGTATTTGGGTGTGATTGGAAGTATATTATAGTATATAACATGAATATTTAAATGTGTTAACATTATTAATGTTTTATCTTGAAAACTATTTTCAATTGGAGGTTTTATTTCACTACTGGAAATAATATATTTACCAACGGTTGAGAAATGTTGGGAAAGGTTGGAAAACCGTTGGTATAACATATACCAACGGTTCTGCCAACCGTGGGAAAAACATTTCCCAACGGTTTGCAGCAAACCGTTGGCATAGGGTGGAGATAGGTGGGAAAAAGGTTTGCCAACGGTTTAAAACCGTTGGCACAGGGGCTTCATGTTTTTCCCAACGGTTTGGTAAACCGTTGGGAAAACCCCACATCTACTCTTTCCCAACGGTTCTAAACCGTTGGGAAAAGTGTTTTACCAGCGGTTTGATGAACCGTTGGTAAAACCAATCTCCAATTTCTATGCCAACGGTTCAGAACCGTTGGCATAGCCTCTGCTGGGCAAATCACCCAGCAGCTCCCCTATTTGCCCAGCAGCTCCCAACCAGGTCTCCAATTTGACCAGCACCACATCTGGTTTTGTGGGTTCCCTCTCATTTTTCAATCCAATTATTGTACCTGCAATAAACTAACACATACATATATAATTATTGTACCTGCAGTAACCAACTAACACTTACATATAGAGAACAAATTCATACACGTTTAACATATAATGGTAGAACTATACACATCCATAATTAAATTAGAATTGATAACGTAATTATAAACATACATAATTCATTTAGATTTCAATTTAAAATGTAGATGACAATTATATGTGGAATCTGGAAGTCAATTCATAATTTGATCTGTTTTTTGTATACCATATATTTTTACCTAAAGTAATGTCCGTTTTAAACATAATACATACACCTGGAGTGCTACCGTCCACAACGTGCCTCAGATTGAGGCGGGGTTGACTCATACACGTCACATATGACCCATGGATCGTTGTGCTAATGTATCGACACAATCCGAATGCGTTTGGTCGGTTTTCCGTATGCTAGTTGATGTTTTTCAATTAAAATGACGTACTTTTGAAACAAAAGGCAGACACTTTGAGTGGTTCTGGCCACACCGCGCCTCAGATTGAGGCGGTGTTGACTCGTACACGTAACATATGACATATGGATCGTTCTCCTAAAGTTTCAATGGAAACCGAATGCGTTTGGTCGATTTTCCGTATGTACTTAAATTGTTGTCCATTTTAAGCAAAAGAGACAAAGTTGGAGCGGTGTCGGCCACACCGCTCCTCAGATTGAGGTGGGATTGACTCGTACACGTCACATACGACCCGTGGATCCTTTTCCTAAAGTATGGACACAATCCGAATGCATTTGCTCCGTTTTCCGTATGTCACTTGATGCTTTTCACTTAAAATGATGTCCCTTTGAAACAAAAGACAGACACTTTGAGTGGTGTCGGCCACACCGCGTCTCCAATTGAGGCGGGGTTGATTCGTACACGTCACATATGACCCATGGATCGTTCTCCTAAAGTTTCAACGGAAACCGAATCCGTTTCGTCGGTTTTCCGTATGTACTTAAAATGGTGTCCGTTTTAAACAAAAGAGAGCCACTTAGACTGATCTCGGCCACACCATGACTTGGATTCATCCCGGGTCAGCTCGTACATGTCACATATGACCCATGGATCGTTGGGATAAATTATCAACAAATTCGGAATGCGTTTGGTCGGTTTTCCGTATGCCAGTTGTTCTTTTCACTTATAATCCTGTCCATTTTAAACAAAAGAGACACAGTTAGAACGGTGTCGGCCACACCGCTCCTCGGATTGAGGCGGGATTGACTCGTACACGTCACATACGACCCATGAATCCTTGTGATAAAGTATCGACACAGTCCGAATGCCATTGGTCGGTTTTTCGTATGTCACTTGATGCTTTTCACTTAAAATGACGTCTTTTTGAAACAAAAGACCGACACTTTGAGTGGTGTCGGCCACACCGCGTCTCCGATTGTGGCGGGGTTGATTCGTACACGTCACATATGACCCATGGACCGTTCTCCTAAAGTTTCAACGGAAACCGAATCCGTTTGGTCGTTTTTCCGTATGTACTTAAAATGGTGTCCATTTTAAACAAAAGAGAGCCATTTAGACTTATCCCGGCCACACCGCGACTCGGATTCATCCCGGGTTGGCTCGTACACGTCACATATGACCCATGGATTGTTGAGATAAATTATGAACAGATTCGGAATGTGTTTGGTCGGCTTTCCGTATGTCAGTTGATGCTTTTCACTTAAAATGACATCCTTTTGACTTGAAACCACCGTGCAAAATTCTAATTATTATTCGTGACGTGTACGCGCAGACGAAACGTCAATCGGATGTGCGGTTTGCGCGGTACGGCTCAATATTCGTGTTTTAAGTGATGCGCGCGCTTCGTAAACGCGCGTGAGGGGGGTCCAAACGGGACGAACGATGTCGGAATGGCCTGAAATCAGACGACAAATATGGGTGAGTGATTTCTGAAGTGGTCGAGTAGACGGCACGTCAATCGGACGTGCCCTGTGCCCGCGGTGACCGAGAACGCAGTTCGGGTGTCATAAACGGCCAGAACGGGCGTCCAACGGTCATATTCATAGCGGACTACCTCGGATTGAGCTGAAACCACCGTGCAAAATTCTAATTATTATTCGTGACGTGTACGCGCAGACGAAACGTCAATCGGATGCGCGATTTGCGCGGTACGGCTCAATATTCGTGTTTTAAGTGATGCGCGCGCTTCGTAAACGCGCGTGAGGGGGGTCCAAACGGGCCGAACGATGTCGGAATGGCCTGAAATCAGACGACAAATATGGGTGAGTGATTTCTGAAGTGGTCGAGCAGACGGCACGTCAATCGGACGTGCCGTGTGCCTGCGGTGACAGACAACGCAGTTCTGGTGTCATAAACGGCCAGAACGGGCGTCCAACGGTCAAATTCATAGAGGACGGCCTCGGATTGAGCTGAAACCACCGTGTAACATTCTAATTATTATTCGTGACGTGTACGCGCAGACGGCACGTTAATCGGACGTGCGGTGTGCGCAGTACGGCTCAATATTCGTGTTTTAAGTGATGCGCGCGCTTCGTAAACGCGCGTGAAGGGGGTCCAAACGGGCCGAACAATGTCGGAATGGCCTGAAATCAGACGACAAATACGGGTGACTGATTTCTGAAGTGGTCGAGTAGACGGCACGTCAATCGGACGTGCCGTATGCCCGCGGTGACCGACAACGCAGTTCGGGTGTCATAAACGGCCAAAACGGGCGTCAAACAGTCAAATTCATAGCGGACGACCTCGGATTGAGCTGCAACCACCGTGAAACATTCTAATTATTATTTTTGACGTGTACGCGCAGACGGCACGTCAATCGGACGTGCGGTTTGCGCGGTACGGCTCAATATTCGTGTTTTAAGTGATGTGCGCGCTTCGTAAACGCGCGTGAGGGGGCTCCAAACCGGCCTAACGATGTTGGAATGGACTGAAATCAGACGACAAATACGGGTGAGTGATTTCTGAAGTGGTCGAGCAGACGGCACGTCAATTGGACGTGCCGTGTGCCCGCGGTGACAGACAACGCAGTTCTGGTGTCATAAACGGCCAGAACGGGCGTCCAACGGTCAAATTCATAGCGGACGGCCTCGGATTGAGCTGAAACCACTGTGGAACATTCTAATTATTATTCGTGACGTGTACGCGCAGACGGCACGTTAATCGGACGTGCGGTGTGCGCCGTACGGCTCAATATTCGTGTTTTAAGTGATGTGCGAGCTTCGTAAACGCGCGTGAGGGGGGTCCAAACGGGCCGAACGATGTCGAAATGGCCTGAAATCAGACGACAAATACGGGTGAATGATTTCTGAAGTGTTCGAGCAGACGACACGTCAATCGGACGTGTCGTGTGCCCGCGGTGACCGACAACGCAGTTCTGGTGTCATAAACGGCCAGAACGGGCGTCCAACGGTCAAATTCATAGCGGACGGCCTCAGATTGAGCTGAAACCACCGTGGAACATTCTAATTATTATTTGTGACGTGTAGGCACAGACGGCACGTCAATCGGACGTGCGGTTTGCGCGGTACGGCTCAATATTCGTGTTTTAAGTGATGCGCGCGCTTCGTAAATGCGCGTGAGGGGGGTCCAAACGGGCCGAACGATGTCGGAATGGCCTGAAATAAGACGACAAATACGGGTGAGTTATTTCTGAAGTGGTAGAGCAGACGGCACGTCAAACGGACGTGCCCTGTGCCCGCGGTGACCGACAACGCAGTTCGGGTGTCATAAACGGCCAGAACGGGCGTCAAACGGTCAAATTCATAGCGGACGGCCTCGGATTGAGCTGAAACCACCGTGCAACATTCTAATTATTATTCGTGACGTGTACGCGCAGACCGCACGTCAATCGGACGTGCGGTTTGCGTGGTACGGCTCAATATTCGTGTTTTAAGTGATGCACGCACTTCGTAAACGCGCGTGAGGGGGGTCCAAACGGGCCGAACGATGTCGGAATGGCCTGAAAGCAGACGAAAAATAGGGGTGACTGATTTCTGAAGTGGTCGAGCAGACGGCACGTCAATCGGACGTGCTGTGTGCCCGCGGTGACCGACAACGCAGTTCTGGTGTCATAAACGGCCAGAACGGGCGTCCAACGGTCAAATTCATAGCGGACGGCCTCGGATTGAGCTGAAACCACCGTGGAACATTCTAATTATTATTCGTAACGTGTAGGCACAGACGGCACGTCAATCGGACGTGCGGTTTGCGCGGTATGGCTCAATATTCGTGTTTTAAGTGATGCGCGCGCTTCGTAAATGCGCGTGAGGGGGGTCCAAATGGGCCGAACGATGTCGGAATGGCCTGAAATCAGACGACAAATACGGGTGACTGATTTCTGAAGTGTTCGAGTAGACGGCACGTCAATCGGACGTGCCGTGTGCCCGCGGTGACCGACAACGCAGTTCTGGTGTCATAAACGGCCAGAACGGGCGTCCAACGGTCAAATTCATAGCGGACGACCTCGGATTGAGCTGAAACCACCGTGGAACATTCTAATTATTATTCGTGACGTGTAGGCACAGACGGCACGTCAATCGGACGTGCGGTTTGCGCGGTACGGCTCAATATTCGTGTTTTAAGTGATGCGCGCGCTTCGTAAACGCGCGTGAGGGGGGTCCAAACGGGCCGAACAATGTCGGAATGGCCTGAAATCAGACGAAAAATATGGGTGACTGATTTCTGAAGTGTTCGAGCAGACGTCACGTCAATCGGACGTGCCGTGTGCCCGCGGTGACCGACAACGCAGTTCTGGTGTCATAAACGGCCAGAACGGGCGTCCAACGGTCAAATTCATAGAGGACGGCCTCAGATTGAGCTGAAACCACTGTGGAACATTCTAATTATTATTCGTGACGTGTAGGCACAGACGGCATGTCAATCGGACGTGCGGTTTGCGCGGTACGGCTCAATATTCGTGTTTTAAGTGATGTGCGCGCTTCGTAAACGCGCGTGAGGGGGGTCCAAACGGGCTGAACGATTTCGGAATGGCCTGAAATCAGACGACAAACACGGGTGACTGATTTCTGAAGTGTTCGAGCAGACGAAACGTCAATCGGACGTGTCATGTGCCCGCGGTGACCGACAACGCAGTTCGGGTGTCATAAACGGCCAGAACGGGCGTCAAACGGTCAAATTCATAGCGGACGGCCTCGGATTGAGCTGAAACCACCGTGCAACATTCTAATTATTATTTGTGACGTGTACGCGTAGACGGCACGTCAATCGGACGTGCGGTTTTCGCGATACGGCTCAATATTCGTGTTTTAAGTGATGTGCGCGCTTCGTAAACGCGCGTGAGGGGGGTCCAAACCGGCCTAACGATGTTGGAATGGCCTGAAATCAGACGAAAAATATGGGTGAGTGATTTCTGAAGTGGTCGAGCAGACGGCACGTCAATCGGACGTGCCGTGTGCCCGCGGTGACAGACAACGCAGTTCTGGTGTCATAAACGGCCAGAACGGGCGTCCAACGGTCAAATTCATAGCGGACGGCCTCAGATTGAGCTGAAACCACCGTGGAACATTCTAATTATTATTCGTGACGTGTACGCGCAGACGGCACGTTAATCGGACGTGCGGTGTGCGCCGTACGGCTCAATATTCGTGTTTTAAGTGATGTGCGCACTTCGTAAACGCGCGTGAGGGGGGTCCAAACGGGCCGAACGATGTCGGAATGGCCTGAAATCAGACGACAAATACGGGTGAGTGATTTCTGAAGTGGTCGAGCAGACGGCACGTCAATCGGACGTGCCGTGTGCCCGCGGTGACCGACAACGCAGTTCTGGTGTCATAAACGGCCAGAACGGGCGTCCAACGGTCAAATTCATAGCGGACGGCCTCGGATTGAGCTGAAACCACCGTGGAACATTCTAATTATTATTCGTGACATGTAGGCACAGACGGCACGTCAATCGTACGTGCGGTTTGCGCGGTATGACTCAATATTCGTGTTTTAAGTGATGTGCGCGCTTCGTAAACGCGCGTGAGGGGGGTCCAAACGGGCCGAACGATTTCGGAATGGCCTGAAATCAGACGACAAATACGGGTGACTAATTTCTGAAGTGTTCGAGCAGACGACACATCAATCGGACGTGTCATGTGCCCGCGGTGACCGACAACGCAGTTCGGGTGTCATAAACGGCCAGAACGGGCGTCAAACGGTCAAATTCATAGCGGACGGCCTCAGATTGAGCTGAAACCACCGTGCAACATTCTAATTATTATTTGTGACGTGTACGCGCAGACGGCACGTCAATCGGACGTGCGGTTTGCGCGATACGGCTCAATATTCGTGTTTTAAGTGATGTGCGCGCTTCGTAAACGCGCGTGAGGGGGGTCCAAACCGGCCTAACGATGTCGGAATGGCCTGAAATCAGACGAAAAATATGGGTGAGTTATTTCTGAAGTGGTCGAGCAGACGGCACATCAATCGGACGTGCCGTGTGCCCGCGGTGACAGACAACGCAGTTCTGGTGTCATAAACGGCCAGAACGGGCGTCCAACGGTCAAATTCATAGCGGACGACCTCAGATTGAGCTGAAACCACCGTGGAACATTCTAATTATTATTCGTGACGTGTACGCGCAGACGACACGTTAATCGGACGTGCGGTGTGCGCCGTACGGCTCAATATTCGTGTTTTAAGTGATGTGCGCACTTCGTAAACGCGCGTGAGGGGGGTCCAAACGGGCCGAACGATGTCGGAATGGCCGGAAATCAGACGACAAATACGGGTGAGTGATTTCTGAAGTGGTCGAGCAGACGGCACGTCAATCGGACGTGCCGTGTGCCCGCGGTGACCGACAACGCAGTTCTGGTGTCATAAACGGCCAGAACGGGCGTCCAACGGTCAAATTCATAGCGGACGGCCTCGGATTGAGCTGAAACCACCGTGGAACATTATAATTATTATTCGTGACGTGTAGGCACAGACGGCACGTCAATCGGACGTGCGGTTTGCGCGGTACGGCTCAATATTCGTGTTTTAAGTGATGCGCGCGCTTCGTAAATGCGCGTGAGGGGGGTACAAACGGGCCGAACGATGTCGGAATGGCCTGAAATAAGACGACAAATACGGGTGAGTTATTTCTGAAGTGGTCGAGCAGACGGCACGTCAAACGGACGTGCCCTGTGCCCGCGGTGACCGACAACGCAGTTCGGGTGTCATAAACGGCCAGAACGGGCGTCAAACGGTCAAATTCATAGCGGACGGCCTCGGATTGAGCTGAAACCACCGTGCAACATTCTAATTATTATTCGTGATGTGTACGCGCAGACTGCACATCAATCGGACGTGCGGTTTGCGCGGTACGGCTCAATATTCGTGTTTTAAGTGATGCGCGCACTTCGTAAACGCGCGTGAGGGGGGTCCAAACGGGCCGAACGATGTCGGAATGGCCTGAAATCAGACGAAAAATAGGGGTGACTGATTTTTGAAGTGGTCGAGCAGACGGCACGTCAATCGGACGTGCCGTGTGCCCGCGGTGACCGACAACGCAGTTCTGGTGTCATAAACGGCCAGAACGGGCGTCCAACGGTCAAATTCATAGCGGACGGACTCGGATTGAGCTGAAACCACCGTGGAACATTATAATTATTATTCGTAACGTGTAGGCACAGACGGCACGTCAATCGGACGTGCGGTTTGCGCGGTATGGATCAATATTCGTGTTTTAAGTGATGCGCGCGCTTCGTAAATGCGCGTGAGGGGGGTCCAAATGGGCCGAACGATGTCGGAATGGCCTGAAATCAGACGAAAAATACGGGTGAGTTATTTCTGAAGTGGTCGAGCAGACGGCACGTCAATCAGACGTGCCCTGTGCCCGCGGTGACCGACAAACGCAGTTCGGGTGTCATAAACGGCCAGAACGGGCGTCAAACGGTCAAATTCATAGCGGATGGTCTCGGATTGAGCTGAAACCACCGTGCAACATTCTAATTATTATTCGTAACGTGTACGCGTAGACGGCACGTCAATCGGACGTGTGGTTTGCGCGGTACGGCTCAATATTCGTGTTTTAAGTGATGCGCGCTCTTCATAAACGCGCGTGAGGGGGGTCCAAATGGGCCGAACGATGTCGGAATGGCCTGAAATCAGACGAAAAATACGGGTGAGTGATTTCTGAAGTGTTCGAGCAGACGGCACGTCAATCGGACGTGCCCTATGCCCGCGGTGACCGAGAACATAGTTCGGGTGTCATAAACGGCCAGAACGGGCGTCCAACGGTCAAATTCATAGCGGACGGCCTCAGATTGAGCTGAAACCACCGTGGAACATTCTAATTATTATTCGTGATGTGTAGGCACAGACGGCACGTCAATCGGCAGCATTTCCTGTAAAAAAGAATTCATATAAGTCATTTTGTCATAAACAATTCAATAGGATTGAACTTTAATAGAAAATACATTTAAGTAAATGACAAAGGAAGAAAATAATCATGGTATCAACTACACATGTGAAAAAAACATACTAATGTGTTATTGAAAAAATGTAAAACCAACAAGAACTTAATGTGTTATCACATCAGAGCATGCCTCATCCCATAACCATATTAGTAGGGTATCCTCATATGCGATTTACCTTTTTGAATTAATATGCACTTCCTCACCAGGTACCTGAGTAGATTTCATAGATATAATCATCTCACATCCTGTAAGGCTTCATTATGTATAATCATCCCACACCCCCTGGACAGCCCCCTGAACAGCCCCGCCCACCCCCGTGGATAGCCTTTCCCACCCTCGTGGACAGCCCCGCCCACCCCCATGGACAACCCACCCCCGTGGACACCCCCTACCCCCCTAGACAGCCCAACCACCCCCGTGGACAGCCCACCCACCCCCCCTCGACACCCCTTCTCCCTATGGACAGCCCCCCACCCCCTTGGATAGCCCGCCTACCCCCCTGGACACCCCTACCCCTGTGGCCAGCCCACCCACCCCCCCTGGACAGCCCCGCCCACCCCTCCTTGATAGCCCGACCACCCCCGTGGACAGCCCGTCCACCCTTGTGGACAGCCCGCCCACCCCCGTACCCCCCTAGACACCCCGTACCCCCCCAGGATAGCCCCCGCCCACCCTCCCAAACAACCCACACCCCCCCTCCCCTGCAACCCCACCACCACCACCTAGACATACCAACCCCCCTGGACACCCCACCACACCCATCCCCCACCAGGGACACCCCCACTCAGACCCCCAGGACAGCCCACCCCCCCTGGACAGCCTCGCCCCACCCCCGTGGACAGCCTTTCCCACCCCCGTGGACAGCCCCGACCACCCCCCGTGGACAACCCACCCACCCCCGTGGACGCCCCCTACCCCCTAGACAGCCCAACCACCCCCGTGGACAGCCCACCCACCCCCCTCGACACCCCTTCTCCCTATGGACAGCCCCCACCCCTTGGATAGCCCGCCCACCCTCTGGACACCCCTACCCCCCTGTTGCCAGCCCACCCACCCCCCCCTGGACAGCCCGCCCACGCCTCCTTGACAGCCCGACCACCCCCGTGGACAGCCGTCCACCCTTTTGGACAGCCCGCCCACCACCGTACCCCCCTGGATAGCCCCCGCCCACCCTCCCAAACAGCCCACACCCCCCTCCCCTGCAACCCCACCACCACCACCTAGACATACCACCCCCCGTGGACACCCCACACACCCCTCCCCCACCATGACACCCCACCCAGACCCCCAGGACAGCCCACACCCCCCTAGACAGCACCGCCCACCCCGTGGACCAGCCTTTCCACCCCCGTGGACACCCCCGCCCACCCCCGTGGACACCCACCCACCCCCGTGGACAGCCCCTACCCCCACAATCGATTATCCAAAACATATCAAATTGGTTTGAACACAATCCATAATTCCCGCAATCCATTATCCAAACATAGAAAAAATCTCACATGATGCTCGACCATTGGAAAATAATTAAAAATCACCAACACCTCCTTCCAAACATAGAATACAAAAAACATTAACAGAATACAAAAACATTAAAAAATCTCACAATCCATTATCAAATTGATTTCATGAGTAATATCAAATTGGTCTGATTTACATGTTTTGAACACTCTCCTTCCAAACATAGAATACAAAAACATTAAAAATCACCAACACCTGGAATGGGGGGTACTGGTGTTCGGATTCGCGAGAGCAGTGGAGTGAGATGGGGTTCGCGAGAGCAGCGGAGTGAATAGATTAGGGCTCTGTCCGAATGGGGAGAGGAGATCGCGGCCTGCAATTTGGGGGAAACCTTTTCCAACGGTTTATAAAAACCGTTGGCAAAGGCACACATTTCCCCAACGGTTTACAGGAACCGTTGGGAATGTGTGAGTTTGAGCTGCCTTTTCCCAACGGTTCCATTGAACCGTTGGGAAAGGTCTCCTTTTCCCAACGGTTCCAGTGAACCGTTGGGGAAAGTTCTGCTGGAATTCTCTTTGCCAACGGTTTAAGAAAACCGTTGGCAAAGACTCACTATCCCAACGGTTAAGTAAACCGTTGGTATACTGCCGTTGGGAAAAAGCTAAATTCCAGTAGTGTTTCTTGGAATTTGTCACCGATTTTCTTTGCATATTAAAACTGGTTTCCTTTTCACCTTGTATTAAATGAACTTTAGGATCATTGGGTGGTATTATATTGGTACAAGTCTCACAACCTACTAACACAACTTGGGTGTATGTTGAAATTATTATTCTTGACTCAGGTAAAGGTAAGGCTTTGGGTGATGGCGGTTCGGGGGTGTTAGTTCACATCCTTGGGGAAGAGTTGTGGTGACGAGTTGTTGGTGATGACCCCATGTTGTGTGGAGTCCTTGTGGTTGTCTGGATGCTTTTTTATTTGTATTTTGACCTCTTTTACTATATTCAAGGACATTTATTCAATTCTGTATTTTTCATAAGACATGTTTTGCTGAAAATTACAGATTTATATTATGGATTGTTTTTAAGGATTTATGATTTCATAATTGGGTAAATCGTTCCCAAAAATAATTTTTTGATACTCGAGAACTTGTTCCAGACCATGGGGATAGGGGAATGAACTTCAGGCCTTTCCATGGACCGGGTTTGGTGCTGGTATTGGTGGCGACCATATTCAGTTTGTGACAAAATGGTATCAAAGAAGGTTAATGTTTTTGGGTTATATTACTATTTCAGGATGATTTGGGATAGACAAGAGCAAGAAATTTTAGGGATCGGGGTTTCGGTCATGAGTAGGTTTCCTCACCTGTACCTCTCATGAAGACCCTTGAATCACCATGGGATGTTGGAATTGTCTGATTTACATCACCGGGTGGGGGGGGGGGGGGGGGGTTGGTTGGTGTTTCTTTAATTATAGAAATGTGTTTAGTTTATTTATATTTGATGTATTTGATTAAAGTGTTCAGAATTGTGAATTGATTATTTTTTTGTGACTGTTTCATTTTTTAGTAACATGCCTCCCCGGAAATCTCCCATGAGCCCACGGGAGGAATCTGGATAGAGTTCTTCTACCCCGATTGATCAGAGGATAGTCGATGAAGTGGTCTGGGCTATCCATGTTTTGGGATAGGGACCATCTCCTGCTCCTATTTTAGTTAGGGCAGAAGAGACGAGTCCTAGAAAAGATAAAACATATATGTTCATGAAAAACAATCCCCCTACC
>OY728163.1:1772142594-1772282538 GCA_963277665.1 Viscum album | reverse complement strand
TTATTATAATTAACTAAAAGTAATAGAAAAAAATGACATAAACATATTATTGGATCTGAATCTACAGATTATACACCAGAGGGGGGTGAATTGTGTCTTTTTCTATTTTTCAATAACCCTTTTCTTGAACAAGTTCTGTCCTTTATACTTTATAATATTTTATCGTGCAACGGAAAAATTAAAATCAAGAACACAAAGATGTATATTGGTTTGGGGAACAGAAGGCCCCTAGTCCACTCCACCAACGCTCAACTCCATGAGCTTGGTGATTTTCACTATATGGTCCTCTTTTCCACAGACCGATTCACAAATTAGTACAGGAAGTTGATACCTTTACAATCCAAGGAAAAACAAAGCCTTCTGGTTCAAACACGAACCTGCACAGCTTAGAACGAGAAGCTGGTTACTCAAGAATAAAAAATAATTTCAGAAAGAAATTTCTAGTTGATCTTCACAATTGCAATAGAATGCAATTGATAGCAGATGGATCGAAGTCTCTAGAAATATTTATCTTCAAGACGAAGCAGTTCTGAATTGATTCAGTTGTAGTAGATATAGAGATGTAGTTCACAACCTCCGCAGTAGTAGATCCACAGTAGATATTCGATTTAGAACAGGTGAATCTTTTATCGAGTTCCTTCTTCTTGAACAAACAGAGCTTTGACACTCCTCTTGGATCAGCAGATCAGTCATGAATAGTTGTAATCTCTTTTTTTCCACCTTTTTCAACAATAGATCGATCACATACTCATGTACCTGGTGTTTCAGAGAGAACATATAAAATAAACCATATCTCCTTCACATTTAGATCCATAAAAGTCACCTTCTGATTCACGATATTCAAAAATTTGAATCTATAGAGAAGTCGTAACTTCCCTTAAGACTCGACATAAAAAGATCCTTTTAATTTGATCTTAAATCCATTAATAAAACGGCTTTGAATCAGTAAAAGTTGTACTTTAAAAATGATGTTAAATCCTCCTTGAAATCCTCCCAGAAATCAGCTTACTGATCGTTGCACATAAATATCGTCTGTCAAAAGTTCTGACGTCAAACGTAAGGTTGATGACGTGGCCTCCAAACGTAGGGTTAATAAGATAGTCTTCAAACGTAAGGTTAACAATGTAAGTTTGAACAAAAATGTAGGGTTGACAACGTAAGGTTGAACACAAATGTATGGTTGATCATCCATACTTTTTCTTCAACACTCAAATGTACGGTAGAAGATCTATACTTTTACTTGATCCATACTTTTCCAAGAACGTATGGTTGTTTACAAAAGTATGGTTGATGAACCATACTTTTGAGAAACAAACGTATCACTTGGAATTTATGTACGGTTCTCCTTCCATACTTTGCTGATAACCAAAACATATTGTTCTTTCCTAAAGTAACGTTCTCCTTCCATACATTGTTGAAAACCTATGATTATTTAACCATACTTTTCTCTTATCTCAAAAAGTATACACACTTTTCATTATTACGCTACATTTATCCACGTAGGGTATGAACAGTGATTCCAGAACGTGCTTAAATCATATTCTCAATAATTAATATATTCTCATTATTTCATGAGTAAAATAAATAAATAAATTCTTGCAAAATACTAAATAAAATCATCAGAAAAGAACTAAGGGTATTTGTGAGCATCAAAATTATCATAAAGAGACGGAGTGTTATTTTCAATAATCTCCCCCTTTAAACAACATTAACATGTATTATTGAAAACAATACTTTTCTCAACAATATCCCCCTTTTTGATGATCACAAACCCCATAAAATAATTAAAATTATTTAAACAAAAATTAACTTTCAAAATTAGTTACAAAGTTTTAAATAAAAACTTCTCCGCCAAAAAGATAATTATAAATCGAAATTTCTCATTTAATTTTCTCCCTCAATAAAATGAATTCTCCCCCTAAATAAAATTTAGGTTTTGATGTTGTGTTTATCTAAATTCTCCCCCTTTTGTGATATTAAAAAGAATGAAAAATCATGGATTTTAACATGTTTAATATTGCACTGAACTATTAGTAAATTCTATTATGAACTGTTTATCAAAAATTAAATCTGGAGAACTGACATATCAAAAATAAATTTAGTAAAACAAATAAGGAAAGAAACAAATAAAAAATAAAGAAAATATTCATCCAAAAATAGAAGTATATACATGACAATGATATACACAAGAATCAAGGTTTAGGTAAGATAGGGAACAGGGTCTATCTCCTCTGGATTGCAGACTTGAGTTCTGTAAACTGCTCCCAAAGTATCTTTATCATCCCATATTGAAGCTTGGTAATGAGCTCTCTGTTCTCTTGAGTCATATGAATATCCTCAATTAAATTGACTCTGAAAAACTCATGCATCCATTCCTCTTTTTCAACAAATACTGACAGCTTCTCTGATAACTGATTTAACAGAATTTGAATCGATGGCTCACTAGATGTCAGTTGATCCACTATGAACTTATGATTGTACAGCAACACTAACAAAGGAGCACTGTTACATTGAAGATCTTGTATACTGTCATTCATGTTTCTCATTACATCTCTGATAGCCTGAAACCTTCTGATTAAATCCAGTGAAGTACTTGATCCACTAATAGCATTATTTGCAACTGATGCAAATTGATTCTCCATAAACAACTTCAGCTCTGATAAATCTGACTTCATAACCATTTCAGATTTTAATTGTGTAATAGAAGTCAGCATATCCTCTTTAAACATTTCAACTTCTTGCCTTCAAACTGTACACTCCTTCAGCTTTTGAAACTTTAAATGTTCTAAATCTAAGGCATTTCTCAGAGAAGCATTCTCAGATTCCAACTGAGATACTTTTCTGTACAGTACTTCAGCTTCTTCTTTTCTTGAATCAGATGCACCATGTGCTTTATTCACAGTCTCAGGTTGATTTAGCAGTACCAAAGGTAATGATTCAACATCATATTTCTCTTTTTATATGTCTTGATAAGGGTTTTCCATAGATTTTTCCTTAGTGTTTTCAAACTCCTCCACAGAAAAATACTCCTGAAGTACCTCTGTGTGAGCTTCAGAAGCATGCTCACCACAAACATCAGCATCTATGCCTTCCATTGGGTTTTCAAGAATAATATCTTCAGTAGTTTCCTGAGGTCTGGACACTTCTTCACCAGGCACTGCCTCCATCTCTTGTTCCTGTTGAAGTGAAACTTCATCATTAGCTACAATCTGTTCCTAATTTTCCCTTTACATTTCTTCTTGAGCTCCTGATTCCTATACTTGAGTTGTTCTCTCAGTAACATCTTCCATGGTCTTAACAACAACAGCTTCTCTCACAAAATAATAAGAAAATAAAGCTTCTGTTGTAGTTTCCAAAGCAGTGGAAGTGACTTCCTCATTTACTAGTCTTTTTCATTTTGATTGAAGTCCCTCCTGAATTCTGTATTCCTCAACATCTGCCACTTCAAAGAGAATCTTTATTGCTACATTGTTGACTCTGGATTCATCTTGTCCCTCCTTGGACTTAGCAAGTTGAGCCTGAGCACTCTCTAAGTCTTCCTTAGCTCCTACTGGCAGAAGTTTTCCTTTAATTGTGCTCTAGAAATATCCATATTTCCACAAAGTTCCAACATTAAACGTATTACTGTGATTACAGTTAACTCTATCATCCACTAATCTCAACATGTCTTTCTTAAACAATAGTTTAGAAATAAATCTACCAAAAGGGTAGAAATTCATCCTGGACTCGCTTTAATAGCAGTAAATGAGATACCTTATCATGTATCTTGGAAAGTTTAACTTAATATCACTTAACATAAGAACCATTATATACATATCAGGGTACAAAATCTTCTCCATTTCTGCCATCTGTGGAGCTATTCCAGTCTGAATAAATTTGACCAAAATCTTCTGATCAGGCTCCAAATCCTTGACAAACATTTTCTTTATTGTCTTGGTACCAAAAAGAGAAGACATGATTTCTTTGGATTTATGCACAAAATCTCTTATATTCTTGAAGTCTCAATGAAAAACTCCCTCATGAGGGAAGTTGAGAATCTGACTAATCTCTACTAAAGAGATTGATAAATCCCTATCCTCTATCATAGCCATCATACTGTCCTCTGTATCTCCCAGAATAAATTGTACAGATTTGAAGAAGTATCTAAGTTCTACTTCATACAAAAATTCTCTATTTTCTCTGTTGAACATCTATTCAAGATTCTGAAACGATAGAGATTTCTTCAATAACAAAATTTTCTAAAATAACCAGTCGAGATCGATTACCATACCCTGTAATATTTTTCTTCCCTCGGTGTGTCATCTCTTGGCATTGTTTGGCTCGGACTCACTGGCTCTTTTAGCCCTTACCAATTCCCCAAGATTCTCTAAAGGTTCGAAGGTTAGGGTTTCAGAAGTTCTAAGGTTAGGGTTTCATAAGAGGAAGTGCGATTTTCGGATTTCAAAAGGGTTTCGATAGAAGTGAAAGGGTTTAGAAGTCGAAAAGGCTCTGACAGCCTCGATTTTTGTTTAATCACTAATCATTACATATATTCAAAAACACATAATTTTTTCATATGACAAAAGAAAGAAAAACTTAAACAGTATTCAACAAAATGTACATAAATAAATAAAACTAAATAAAAATTTAAAAATTATTTAAAATTAAATAAACCTAGCTCCCCCTTAATAAAATCAAACCTTGTAGTGGGAAGTGGTTTTGTAAAAATATCTGCTAATTCAATTTCAGAATTTACAAATTCTAAAAATATATCTTTTTTAATAACATGATCTCTTAAAAAGTGATGCCTTGTATCAATGTGCTTAGTTCTATAATGACTAATAGGATTTTTTTTAAATATTAATTGCACTCGTATTATCACATAAAATAGGTGTATTATTAAAATTCAATCAAAATTTCATAAGAGTGTTTTTCATCCACAACACTTTTTCACAGCAACTGTCAGCAGAAACATATTCTGCCTCAGCTGTTGACAGGGCAACTGAATGTTGTTTATTACTATACCATGATACTAAGGGCTTTCCTAAAAAGTGATGTGGACCTGATGTGCTTTTTCTATCTAACCTATAACTTCCAAAGTCAGCATCTGAATATGAAATAAAATTAAAATCAGAAGTTTTAGGATAAAGAAGAGATTGAAAAACAGTTCCTTTTAAATATCTAAAAATTCTCTTAACAGCAGTTAGATGATATTCTTTAGGATTTGATTGAAATCTAGCACAATGACATACTGAATACATTATATCTGGCCTGCTAGCATTAAGATATAACAAACTACCAATCATACCTCTATATAACTTGTTGTCAACTTATTTTCCAGTTTCATCCAAATCAAGTTTTATATTAGTACACATAGGAGTTGTAAATGGCTTGTTGTTCTCAATTCCAAATTTCTTAAGTAAATAAGTAATGTATTTTCTTTTCTTTAAAACATTTCCAAAAATCTTTTTGAAATATTTGAAGACCCAAAAAAAATTTAATTCTCTCATCATACTCATTTCAAATTCTTCTTGCATTAATTTGGAAAATTCATGACAAAGAGTTTTATTAGATGAACCAAAGATTACATCATAAACATAAATTTTAACCAATAAAACATTATTTTTCACAGTTTTCTTAAATAGTGTTGGGTCTTCCTTAACAACAGGAAAATAATTTTTCAAAATAAAAGAACTTAATCTTTCATACCAGGATCTAGATGCTTGTTTAAGTCCATAAAGAGCTTTAGTAAGTTTAAAAATAGAATCAGGTTTTTGAGAGTTATCAAAACCAGGAGGTTGCTCAACATTAACTTCCTCCATTAAATAACCATTTAAAAAGGCAGATTTGACATCCATCTAAAATAATTTAAAATTCATATAAGATGCATAGGATAAAAGGATTGTAATAGATTTGAACCTAGATACAGGTTCAAAAGTCTCATCATAATCTATTCCTTCTTCTTGATTATATCCTTTAGCTACCAATCTTTCTTTATTACTAGTTATTGTGCCTTGGTCATCCTGTTTATTTTTAAAGACCCATTTGGTTCCTATTACAGGATTATTCATAGGACTTTCCACTAATTCCCAAACTTAATTTCTTTTAAACTGGTTTAATTTAACTTGCATTCCTATTACCCAGCATTCATCATCTAAAGCTTCTTCTATAGTCTTCTGTTCTTGTTGAGATAGGAAGGCATAGAATTCCACTAGGTTTCCTAAGTTTCTTCTAGTTTGAACACCGATTTCTATATCACCTATTACAGTTTCTAAAGGGTGATTCTTTAGGGTTATAGACTGTCTAGGTAAAATATTTAAAGGTTCTTCAGTATCATGTTCCTCTGAACATGACTGAATTTCTTTTATATCATTTTCAAAATCATTCTTTAAATTCTCAAGTCTCACGTTATCATTAGAGTCAAGTTCATCCATTTGTCTATCCTTTTCTCAAAGGGATCAGATTTATCAAATTTCACATGAACTGATTCTTCAACAATCCTTGAATTCTTTTTATAAACTCTATAATCTTTGGAGGTAGCAGAATATCCTAAGAAAATACCTTCATCAGATTTTGGATCGAACATACAAAGATTATCCTTGGTGTTTAAGATATAAACCTTGCATCCAAAAACTTTAAAGTAATTTACTTTTGGTTTTCTGTTATTCCATAGTTCATAGGGTGTCTTTTTCAAAATAGGTCTAATTAAAACTCTATTAATTATATAACAAGATGTATTCACAGCTTCTTCCCAGAAATATATAGGTAGTCAATATTCATTTAACATAGATCTATCCATTTCTTGAATTGTTCTATTTCTTCTTTCTACAATCCCATTGTGTTGAGGTGTTCTGGGTGCAGAAAAGGTATGTTTAATACCCATATTTTAGAAAAAAGAATTAAATTCCAGATTCTCAAATTCTCCACCATTATCAATTCTCATTGAGATAATATTGAAAACTTTTTCATTTTGAACAGATTTTCAGAACCTTTCAAATAAAGTAAAAGCTTCATTTTTAAATTTCAAAAAGAAAACCCATGTAAATATTGAATATTCATCAACTAAAACATATACATATAATTTACCAGCTAAGCATGCTACTCTTGAAGGTCCAATCAAATCCATATGGATAAGTTCTAGAGGATTAGATGTAGCAACCTTATTAACAGATTTGAAGGATGATTTTTGTTTCTTTCCAAGTTGACATGCATCACAAAATCTGTCACTTTCAAATTTGAGACAAGGTAAATCAGAAACTAAATGTTTCTTAGATAACTTATGTAAAAAATATACATTGCAATGACCAAGTCTCCTATGCCAGATTTAGGATTCACTTACTTTAGCAGTCAAGCAGTTTACTTGTTCTTTACACAAGCAATTTAAATCCAAAGTATACACATTTTCAGTTCTTGGTGCTTTAAATTTAAACATTTTTTCTTTAAAACAATAAAGAAATTGTTATTAAAATCAACAGTATATCCATCATCACAAAGTTGGGAGATACTTATCAGATTGTGTTTTAGTCCTTGTACATAAAGTACTTTGTTGATTGAGACTGTTTTTGGATCTCCAACAGTTCCAATGCAAATTATTTTTCCTTTGGCATTGTCACCAAATGTGACAAGTCATCCTTCCTTTTGAGTGAGTGAAGAAAAATTCAATGAGTTTCCACTCCTACGTTATGAGCAGCCACTATCTATATACCATATATCTTTTGTTCTCTGGTGGCCTGCTACCTGCAAAGACATTCAAACAAATAGCTTTGGTACCCATATTTTGTTGGGTCCAAGGGTGTTAGATAGCAACGATCTGGGTGTCCATATTTTCTTTGTCCTTTTAAAATTACCTGAATCATATAAGTTTTTTGAAACATAGGCTTTCATAATACCACAAATTTGAGGTTTTCTTAAGAAACAGTTTTTAGCTATTTGTCCCTTTGACCAACAAAAATTACAATTGACCTTTTTAGAGCTAGGAACAAAATAATTTTTATATAGCTTTGGTTTTTCTCCATTACTTCCAATTCCAAATATCTCCTTTTTAATGATAGTTTTTCCAAGAATTTCATTTAATGAATTCTCTCCAATTGTAAAAACCAATGTAGCTTATTTGTAAGATTCTACTTCATCCTGCAGTGTTTTTATTCTTGATTCAAAATTAATATAGTTAGTGTTAATCAATTTGTATTTATCAGTTAATTCTTTATGTTGTTTCAGCATTGTATCTCTTTCATCTGAAATGACTTTATGTTTATTTTTCAGTGACTTATGTTTCTTAAATAGTGAGTCATATCTTTTTCATGCATATTGTAGTAGGCTGAATGTTTTTCATTTGTGTAGCTTGATTCAAGAATTTGATTCAGAGGAGTAATATGAGTTTACCTCATCAGTTTCTTCCATGAAACAGATGTTTTCCTTGAGACTGAATTCTTCTTTCTCTGAGCTTGATTCAGAAGAGCTACTAGAGTCTTCAGATATACTCCATGTGGCTTTAATATCTTTCTTGACTTTATGCTCAATGTAATTTCTTTTGAAGAATTTCTTCTTCTTTGCATCCTTCAATTGTGGGAAATCTGGTCTGTTATGTCCCATATTTTTTCATTCATAACATCTTACTTCCTTATTATCTCCCTTAAAGGATTTTTTGAAGCCTCTTTTCTTACTGTAGAATTTTCTAAATTTTCTGGCTAGTTGAGCCAGTTCTTCATCAAAGTTGGATGAGTTAGGCTATCTGATTTATCTTTGACTTCTTTGCTCTTCATCTTTCTATTCTTTTTTTGTGAAGTTTCCTTCAAGGCAGTATCTTATCTTTTGATAATCACTTTATGTTCATTAGCCTCATCTTCCATTTTAGCTTCATAGATCATCAATGTACCAATAAACACTCTCATAATTAGATCTTTGACAGGTGTTGATTGTTGGATTGTAGCAGAGATACAATTCCATCGATTAATAAGTACTCTCAGTACTTTTAATGCTTGATCATCCTACTTGATAGGTTCTCCTAGAGCAGTTATGTTACTGACAATTTCTATCAATCTCCCATTCATTTGGGTAATGCACTCACCTTCAACTATTCTTAAAGTATCATATTTTAGTTTTGCAGTTGCATATATCAATTTCCCCACATTGTCTGTTCCTTCATATGCCACAGCTATTGTTTGCGACATCTCATATACTGTCGAGCACTCAGATACTCTGTTAAATTCATCTGGTCCTAGACCGTAGATAATTACATTCATATCCTTTGAGTTAATATCGTACTCTGCCACTATAGCAGCACTCCATGTCTCCGGATTTTCAGGAATTTCACAAGGAGTCAGAATATTTGAATAGACTCTATATCCATGGTTTTCAGATATATTATCATGCGCGATTTCCAGCAACCATAGTTTTGTCCATTAAAATATGGTGCTATGACCATCTACATCCCTTCTCTTGTATCAGTCATGATGATCTATTGTATAACCCTTAAATTCTTCTAGATTTATAAGGCTCTATCAGAAGCTCCTCCTTTGATACCAATTGTTGGATCTGAATCTACAAATTATACACAAGAGGGGGGTGAATTGTGTCTTTTGCTATTTTTCAGTAACTCTTTTCTTGAACAAGTTCTGTCCTTTATACTTTATCATATTTGACCGTGCAGCAGAAAAAGTAAAATCACGAACACAAATATGTATAGTGGTTCGGGGAACAGAAGGCCCCTAGTCCACTCCACCAACGCCCAACTCCACGAGCATGGTGATTTTCACTATCTGGTCCTCTTTTCCATAGACCGATTCACAACTGAGTACAGGCAGTTGATACCTTTACAATCTAAGGGAAAACAAAGCCTTCTCGTTCAAACACAAACCTACATAGCTTAGAAGTAGAAGCTGGTTACTCAAGAATAACAAATAATTTCAGAAAGAAATTTCCAGTTGATCTTCACAATTGCAACAGATTGCAATTGACAGCAGATGGATCGAAGTCTCTAGAATTATTGATCTTCAAGACAAAGCAGTTCTGAATTGATTCAGTTTCAGTAGATATAGAGATATAGTTCACAAACTCAGCAGTAGTAGACCCACAGTAGATATTCGATGTAGAACGGGTGAATCAACTATCAAGTTCCATCTTCTTGAACAAAGAGAGCTTTGACGCTCCTCTTGGATCAGCAGATCAATCGTGAATAGTTGCAATCTCTATTTTCCACCTTTTTAAACAATAGATCAATCACATACTCATGTACCTGGTGTTTTAGGGAGAACATATAAAAAAAATCATATCTCCTGCACATTTAGATCCATAAAAGTCACCTTCTAATTCATGATATTCAAAATATTGAATTTACAGAGAAGTCGTAACTTCCCTTAAGACTCAGAATAAAAAGCTCCTTTTAATTCGATCTTAAATCCATTAATAAAATGGTTTTGAATCAGTTAAAGTCGTACTTTTAAAATGACTTTAAATCCGGCTTGAAATCCGCCCAGAAATCGGCTTACTGATCGTTCCACATAAATATCATCTGTCAAAATTTTCGATGTCAAACGTAAGGTTGATGACGTGGCCTCCAAATTTAGGTTTAGTAACATTGTCTTCAATCGTAAGGTTAACAACGTAAGGTTAAACACAAATGTAGGGTTGAAAACGTAAGGTTGAACACAAACGTTGGGTTGATCATCCATACTTTTTTTTCAACACTCAAACGTATGGTAAAAGATCCATACTTTTACTTAATCCATCATTTTCCAAGAACGTATGGTTGTTTAAAAAAGTAAGGTTGATGGACCATACTTTTGAGAAACAAACTTATCGCTTCGAATTTGCGGATGGTTCTCCTTCCATACTTTGCTGATAACAAAAACGTAAGGTTCCTTCCTAACATATGGTTATCCTTCCATACTTTTCTAAAAACGTATGGTTGTTTAACCATACTATTCTCTTATCTCAAAAAGTATACACGCTTTTCATCCTTACGCTATGTTTATCCACGTAGGGTATAAAAAGTGATTCCAGAACACGCTAAAGTAGATTCCGCGCTATATTTATCTACCTAAGGTATGAACAGTGATTCCAGAATGCGCTTAAAGAAGATTCAAATAAGTAATAGATTCTCATTATTTCAAGAGTAAAATAAATTAATAAATTCCTGCAAAATAATAAATAAAATCATTAGAAAATAACTAAGGGTATTTGTGAGCCTCAAAATTATTATAAAGAGACAGAGTATAATTTTTAATAATATCCCCCTTTAAATAACATTAACATGTATTGTTGAAAACAATACATTGCTCAACACATATATCTTTTAGTAAATAAATTTTTACATGGAGTTATATGTAACGCCCCGACCCCAGTTACCCTGAGTCGGTGCATTATTACATTACATTGGCATGATCACAAAAGAACTAGTCTCGAAAGGCCGATTATTTTAGTAGCCTTGAAGTACTAGATACATTCATAAGGCTTACATTACATCAATAAATAAAAAAAATACAACAAAATTGTTTCCATAGACGACACTCATATCCTATAACGCCCCGACCCTAGTTACCCAGATTCAGTGCATTATTACGTAACATTTTCATGATCACAAAAGATCAATTCTCGAAAGAACGATTAGTTTAGTAGCCTTGGAAACACTAGATACATTCATAAATGTTACATTAAATCATAAAGTGAAAAAAATCACAATAACTTTGTCTCCATAGTCCACACTCCTATCCCCTTCAGACTATCCCTGTAGGTCGGTCATAAAATATTTCTTCACATCCTGGGAAAATAAAACATAGAAAGGGGTGAGCTCAGACGCTCATTAAGAATAACAATACAGCAGAAAATTTTATAAATAAACATAAACATGTAAGGCAATGTATAACTAAAACAATAGACTTTTAAACTTGAACTTTAGCATAATATGGAAAAAAAAAATGAAATAATTCCATTTACTTATTCAAATGGATATTCTACTAGTCTAATAATCAAATGAAATATCAATAACAACTTTCATAATAATGGAATGCATAATGACATACTATCATAACCACATAGCCAAGGCCTCGTGTCAAGACTACAAATAAGATTTTTTCAAGTCCTCGTGCCAAGACACTAGTTTGTCTCATGAGACCTACCAATGCATCGAGGAGCTATATCGGTCTCCACCCATCACTTATTAAGTCCAATGCATTCCTTGTATGAAAATGTTTAAACAAATCATAAACTATAACATAATCGTATCACATAAAACATGCATAAAGTATATATAACATTTACAAATTTCAATCACAAGATATCAATACAACACATTGATATAATAAAAACATTATCAAAACCATTTTCAATACCAAAATAAAATAAAATTAACACATGGTATTAATTTTTCATTTAAAAATAGTTATGTCTTATAGAGGATGCCGAAACTCAAATAATGGTCACGGCGACTGAGAAGTCCTTGTCGCCGCATACGTACGACAAAAAAACATTCCCTTTTTTTGATTAGTAAAACGCTTCATATAAAAAATATTCCTTTTGAATAAACATAAATGTCAAGGGGTTTTATACATCGTATAAAATAAAGTCTTGTATTAAAAAAAATATTCCTTAATGAAAGAAGATTGAGACAAAGTCACATACCTTGTGTCCGGCTTGACTCGATCGTTCTTTAACCTCCTGAATAATAAACTAGAGTTAATTTATACATGTTTAAGAACCTTTTTCAAGTTTATTATTCCTTTTATATCACTTATAATCATGTTATGAACATTATGTAATTATTTAAGTTAATAACGGTTGTTTTGTCGATCGTTGGTACTTGAGTAAAAAATAAAGTTCTTATAATTACAAGTTGTTCATGTGGTAAAATATCCATTATATCTAGAATTATATTCATGATGTACATATCATATATATCATATATATCCAGTATATACATTCATTTATAATATTACATAACATTTATAGGTAATAAATGAAATGCACTGTTCATTCATACGGTAAGTCGTACGTACGCATGAACACCACTTTCATTTCTATTTCATATTTAATGGAATGAAACCATAATGATATAAAGGTATATTATAATTCCAGTATAATATCATATATAATATCATTTACTCCAACCTTTATACATCCCACATATGAAATTAACGATTCAAATCACTTTGAGTGGGTTGTAGTCTGCACATCCTAAAATGAAATTATCACGTTTACCCATAATGGAAATCATAAAGGTATGACATAAATGAAAAATACAGAAGCATAAGGAAAACATAAACATACTATATATCATATATAAAAAATAGAGTCATCATAATGGCCACCATGAGAGGTGTTAACAGAATATTGAACAATCATCATTTCGTGAGGCAGTAATTCACCACCCACAGAAGCAGTATGTTCTTTATCCATTAGACAAAGGTTTGTGTAAGTGTAAATAAAATACTTCTCATAAAAAATTATATTATATTGAAAATACTGGTTTTGTTACAAAATAAAATAATAAAAAGAGTTTAGGGGGTTGGATAATCACAATAAAACAAAACAACATAAGAGAAGACATTACCATTAAATCGGGTAACTCCCCTCGGTTTGAACCAAAATGGTTTCTTGAAGAGCTTTCTGCCTAAAGTAAGGCTTCTAGGATGAAGGGAAAAATGTTTACAGAGTATTTGGTCAGATTTTAGCCTATCCAAATGGCTTTGATGGTGTGAGTAAGGTGTTAGAGGTGGAGGGCTTTTGTAAGAGGAGATGAGGGGCACTCTTGGAAAGTCATGAAATGTTACATTATTATATAATGAGTTTTAGATTTTTAAGGTCCCAAAATTATATATTTCGAGGATAAGGTGATAAGGGTTCTAAATATAATTATGAAATAGGTTTTTGACAAGTTTAAGTCTTAGATTTTATATTATATTTTCATTTTATTTAAATCATTAATTAATGAGGTAACAGATGCATCATCATGGTGTCATAAAACATTTAATCTATTTAATGTCTAAAAATTAAAAAAAATTACCATGAAATAGGAAATCTTTTTATCTTTCTGATGAATATATATAGTTGAAAGGTTAACTTATATAACCCCATTTAATAATTGTTTTAGTAAAACAACACATGTTTGTGACAATTTTAGTTTTACTTTAAATAAAAAGTTATTAATGTCATTTTCTTACCCAAGTATCTCCATGGGGTCCCTAAGTTGACCCATGGATTTTTGTGGACGGCCATGAGTCATCCAATAATATTAGTACATGTGTGAAGGTAATTTCATATTATTATAACATTATCTTTACCTTAAATTACTCTAATTACCTCTAATCGCGGTTAATAAAAATCAAAAGTAACTATTCACCAAAAATTATTTTCATCCCATTGAACCAAATTTTACTTTCTAATTATAACCATGTATGTCGGATTTTTTAAATTCAATTCACAGAAGTGGTAATGTTTCATTTAAACAAAAAATTAGTTTTTTAACTACCACTTAGTGGTTTCACTATTCATCAAAAATTAAAGTTTCTCAGAACAATACCAAAAAATCACCCTCAGCTATAATTGATATTCCGAATTCAAAAATGATTTCTATTTTAAAAAATTACAAACATATAAGTTGCATTAATTAATTTTATAATTAATTCCCGTTGTCAAAACAAATAGCGTGTTTTTAAGAAACAATATTAATCAAAAGATTGACAATGGTTTATGTCCAATTTCAAAGTGAAATTAATTCTAATGACCACAATTAGATAAAATGGTTAA
Source organism: Viscum album (assembly GCA_963277665.1). Lineage (NCBI taxonomy): Eukaryota > Viridiplantae > Streptophyta > Magnoliopsida > Santalales > Viscaceae > Viscum > Viscum album. Next base: position 1,772,267,817 of record OY728163.1, on the reverse strand, counting down.
AATATATTCTAATTATACTTTAAAACCACTCAATAGTATAATTTATCAATATAAATTATTTTTATTAAAAAAGTTGTTTTTATGTATTTTTCACTATTCATCGAAAATTGGAAGTTCTCAGAAAAATACCAAAAATTCAACATACGCTAATTTCGATTTTGAAAATTCAAAAATGAAGTCCATTTTGAAATATAAAATTTATATAATTTCAAAAAGTGGGTATTAGAATTCATAATGGCAATTTTGATTGGTCGCGGTGTGTTTGAATCTCGAACTTGCGTACAATGCAAGCTATTGCATTATTGAAAGAGAAGCGTACCATGGAAGCTTGGGGTGTTACATTCTCCCCTCCTTCAATAAATTGCGTCCTTAAAATTTGAAATTGTTCTTCGAAAATAAAAGGTTGAAAATAGAAAATACCTTTATGGAAAACCCATATCAGAAATAGGGTTAATAAAAATTAGATTTAATAAGAGGGAAAGGGAAATGAGAAATTCACCACCAAATTAGGGTTTCAAATAGGATAACATTGGTGGCAATTATAGCCACATACTTAGAGGGAAAACGTAAATATTTATAGGGAGTGATTGGGGTCATCAATCACAAACAAGTGTAAAATTGAGGGCCTCAAAGCCATCAATCTATGATGATTTAAAATATCATCAGTTCAACAAAACATAAGGTATTAAGATAACACATATTTTTGTTTTAATATCACTTTTTTAAAGTTTAAGAATTAATTTATTCATAGAATAAGAGAGAGAGATATATATATATACATGACATGTTGACTTTCAACCTTCAACTAATTTTTATCACAAACTCATCTTTCACACAGAAAGATAATAGAACTCAAAAATATTTTATTTATACTAATAGTACAAGGTTTAAAATATTAACACAATCCATTTAGATTAGGAAAACTATTTTGTAATAACCAGGGACTTAATGTAGGCTAGTGGTAGGTAATAAAGGCCTATTGCACTATGGTTGTGGGTTTGATTCCTGCAGCTTTGTCTGACGCAATGGGTTATCCTCCGACCTGCAGGTTGTCCATTTCCTAAAACTGTAGTATTATAATATTCCAAAAATAATCTTCAGAAATGTTTTAACCTTAAACAATACTATCGAAAGTTCAACATAATCCATTCCAACCTTTGTAGTTATCCAAAATACCTCCTTCCGAACATTCTCTAAATGGACTCTAAATTCCAAAATCAATTGTAACATCAGATTCCCCAAACAATGTAAAGTTTCTCTTATTATCACACACTAAAAATATTATTACCTTCATCATATTAAAACCTTAACGAAAACAAAAAGTGCTGCAGTACAATCCTTATATATATCAAATTATTCTTATAACCATAATATAGTTCTTGAGTCCAAAAACCCAAATAAAATAATTATTCCACTTAAACTGTAGTAATAGCATAAGCTTGGCCTTGATCCCTTGGCCTTTTCTGAGGTAATCTTCTCTGATTCTTAGGAAATTCATTTTCATAATGCCCCATTTCTCTACAATTGTAGCATTCAACATTTATAACCTCTTTCTTTTCCATGCAATCATGAGCCTAGTGACCTTTTTCTCCACATTTATAACAAACTCCCATTCCTTTTAGGCAAGTACCAGGGTGATTCATCCCCCAATTATCGTATAATGGAAAATCCTTATTTCACTTTTTCCCTTTATCTGTTTTTTTCTCCACCATTCTCTTCTTCTCTTACATTACTTTGTTGTCATAAGACATAGAGAATTCTTTTTCTGTCTTGATAGAATAGGAGACTATATCATCGTATGTTGAGAAATATTGTGATACTAATGCACGACATAGAAATGGTTTTAACCCATCAAGTAAACCATCAATATTACTTCTTGGGTTACGTATATAATCTACAGCATACCTCTCTAACCTTGTAATGTTGGCCTCATACTTTGCGACATTCTTATCCTCCTTTTGTCTCAGACTCAGAAATTTCCTTTCTATATCTGCTCGATGGTCACGAGGTAATTATTTTTCTAAGAAAATCTCTTTGAACCCCCTCCATTCCATATTTTATACTTCATCATCTTTCTTTGTGTTTTGAATCAATAACCACCATTGATCAGCATCTCTAGTGAGGCGGTAAACTTCAATGATAACCTTTTACCTTTCACTACTCCCCAAGGCATGGAATATTTTCTCTAATGAATTTATCCATTGCTCAGCTACTAAGGGATTTGTACTCCCGTTGAATGTTGTTGGTTGTTGTCTTAGAAAGCGGTCTATCATTGATCCTCCACGTTGCGGATCAGGGTGCTCCATATGAGTTATTTTATTATTCATAACCTGAGTGAGTTTTCCCAGTATGGTGATAAGCTGATTAGCACCAGTTGTATACCCAGCTCCAGTATAATTATCTTGAGCAGGAGGGAAATCCCTACATGGAGTGCCTACATTGATACGGTTTTTCAATCCTTCCACTAGGCTCCATTTCTAAACAATGTCATAAACTATATTAGTTTATGAATCGAAATACATAATAAAAAACTGGAAAAATACTTAACATAAATTGAACTATTTATGGATGTAATCTTTAATCATAAAAATGTTTTCTTTGAGGAATTACATAATCATAAACCCTTCACAATGGTTTGTAATGAACATTAGAATTAACCTAAGAATATCCCCTGGGAGTGTCGTAACCAAGAGTGCAGCAAGGCCCATTGTCGTGCACCAGTTCCCGTTCGAGCCTATCTCAAAGAGGTGTTTTTGGGTTTTACCCCTAGGTACATCTTTTCCATATACGCATCTACCTGCTCGTATCTAGATAGGGATGTATTACTCAGAAAACTCACAAAATCTCTATAATACCAAAATTCTAAGAAGTTCTTCTTTACTAATCCTCAAAGTCTATCTTAGGGCTATGTGCTCTAATCATAGTTTATCTAAATCCAGCTTCCAAGGTTAGTACTAAACTACCTCTGATACCAACTGTAGTGCCCCAACCCCAGTTACCCAGAGTCGGTGCATTATTACGTAATGTTGGCATGATCACAAAAGATCATGTCCCGAAAGACTGATTAGTTTATTAGCCTTGAAAACACTAGATATATTCAAAAATATTACATTACATCATAAAGTGAAAAAATTACCATAACATAGTCTCCATAGCCCACACTCATATCTCCTTCAGACTATCCATGTAGGTCAGTCATAAAATATTTCTTCACATCCTCAGAAAATAAAACATAGAAAGGGGAGAGCTCAGATGCTCAGTAAGGATAACAATACAACGGAAAATTTCATAAATAAACATAAACATTTAAGGCAATTTATAACTATAAAAAGCCTTTTAAACATGAACTTCAGCATAATATGGAAAAAATAAAATGAAATAATGCCATTTACTTATTCACATGGATATTCTACTAGTCGAATAATCACATGAAATATCAATAACCACTTTTATAATGATGGAATGCGTAATGCCAGACTATCATAACCATGTAGCTAAGGCCCCGTGTCAAGACAACAAATACGATTTTGTCAAGGCCTCATGCCAATACACTAGTTTGTCTCATTAGACCTACCGATGCATCGAGGAGCTATAGAGGGCTCCACTCGTCACTTATTAATTCCAATGAATTCCTTATATGAAAAGGTTTAAACATATCATAAACCATAACACAATCATATCACATAAAACACGCATAAAGGAAACATAACATTTCCACATTTCAATCACAAGATATGAATACAACACATTGATATAATAAAACCATTATCAAAACCATTTTCAATACCAAAATAAAAGAAAAGTAAAACATGCTATTTATTTTTCATTTAAAAATAGTTATGGCTTGTAGAGGAAGTCGAAACTCAAATAATGGTCACGGCGGTGGAGAAGTCATTGTCGCTGCAAATGTATGACAAAAAAACATTCCCTTTTGTCATTTAGTAAAACGCTTCATATAAAAAATATTCATTTTGAATAAAAATAAAATTAAAAGGGTTTTATACACCGTATATGTAACACCCCAGGTAAATAAGGAATATGACATTTTCATATTTATCCATATTTGTGAATAAAATATTAATATGACTTTAAAGGGGACGCTATGCTCGATGGCGTACCCAACACGCAACAACGAGTTTCTTGGGAATCTTACGTTGCACTCTAATAATAAAATAATATTATTTTAAATGGTAGTTAACATGTAGTCGTTGTAATGGCGGGAATGGATAGAAATAACTAAAATATGATTATATATGTTCTTAAATATTTTTACATTTATACAATAAAAGATAAAGGCTTAAAATACGGAAAGAATTCAATTTTAGGCGTATATGCCCTAGTTTTTACTAAAGGTTCACTTATCACCTTTTGATGGAGAACCGTCATTAAATATAGTTTTGTTCACTCTTAAACATTCTATTGGACCAAATAAAACTCTTCTTAAGAATCGGGACATCAAAATTTACTTTGTGTAAATTTTTGGTATCTTTCCGATAATGTTCATTTTTTTAATGAATAGTGTAAAATGTTGTATTTTTAATCTAATTTATTTATATGATTAGATAATATATTGAATTGGTTTTAAAGTGAAATTAGAAAATATTTTTACCATTAAATCCGATAGTGGTCGTTGGAATTAATTTCACTTTGAAATCAGACTTAAACTAGTGTCAATCTTTTGATACTTACTGTTTTATAAAAACACGCTATTTGTCATGACAGCGGGAATTAATTATTAAATTAATTAATGTGACTTATATGTTTTGAATTTTTTAAAACGGACTTTATTTTTGAATTCAGAATATCAAATATAGATTAGGGTGAATTTTCAGGATTTTTCTGAAAAACTTCAATTTTTGATGAATAGTGAAACCACTAAGTGGTACTTATAAAAAAACTGATTTTCCGTTTAAATGAAATTTTGCCATCATTGTGTTTTGAATTTCAAAAATCCGACATACATGGTTGTCATTAAGAAGTAAAATGTGGTTCAATGAGATTAAAATAATTTTTTGGTGAATAGTAACTTATTAAGTTTTTAATCGCGATTAGTGGTAATTAGTGTAGTTTAAGGTAAAAATAATGCTTTAATAAAATGAGATGAGCTTGAAACATGTCTTACCCTTATTGGTTGTATCATGGCCGACCAAGACAAGCCATGGGTCAACTTGGGGACCCCATGGATTCACATTGGTTGGGAAATGACATAAATAACATTTTATTTAATGTAAAAGTAAAATTGACACAAACATGATATGTTTTACTAAAACAATTTTTAAGTGGGGTTATACAAGTCATTTTTTTGATTATAAATATTAATTGGAAAGATAAAAAGATTTCCTACATCATAGTATTTTTTTTATAATTTTTATACATTAAATAAATTAAATTATTTATGACATAATAATGATGCAGCGATGACATCATTATTTGACGATTTAAATAAAATGGAAAGATAATGTAAAATATATGAACTACACATGTCCAAAACTTATTGGATGAGTGGATTTCTAACCCTTATAACCTTATCCACTAATTATATCAATGTGGCACCTTTTAAAACCGAAACAAATTTTCAAATAAATTAATATTTCCTTACTTTCCAAAAGTGCCATGCCTCTCCTCTTATAAAAGGCCCCCACCTCTACCTCTTTTCACACACTCATCAAGCCTTTGTCTCAGCCAACCCCTGCCCATTTACTCTCTCTACATCCCTCTCCTCATCCTAGAGGATTACCTTTGGGAAGAATCCTTTCAAAGGAAGCCTTTAGGCTCAAATCAAAAGGAGTTACACTTTTAAAGGTAATTCTTTCTTTTATGTTCATTTGTTTTATTTTGCTTCTCCAACCCCCTAAACTCTTTTTATTTATTTTTTTTGTAACAACACCAGTATATTCAATATACTAGGATGTTGTTATAAGATTTATTCGAGCTACACTCTCACACAACTACATCAAATGGTTAAAGAACATACGGTTTCCGTGGATGGTGAAATTCTGCCTCCCAAAACGATGATTGTTCAATACTCATTTAACACCTTCAAAGGTGGACATTATGATGTCACTATTTTTATATATGATATATAATATGTTTATGTTTTCTTTATGCTTCTGTATTTTTCATTTTTGTCCTACCTTTATGGCTTCCTTTATGGGTATACGCGATATCTTCATTTAAGGAAGTGCGGACTACCGCCCCCTCAAAGTGATTTGATTCGTTAAATACCATATGTGGGATGTATAAAGGATGGAAATATGATATTATATATGATATTATACTGGAATTATAATATACCTTTATATAATTATTATTCCATTCTATAAAATACGAAATAGAAATGAAAGTATCGTTCATGCGTACGTACGGCTTACCGCCTCCATGAACGGTGCATTTCATTTCTTACCTCTGAATGATTATGTAATGTTATAAATTTATGCATGTACTGGATATATATGACATATATGATATCTACATCATGAATAAAATTCTGGATATAATAAACATTTGGCCACACGAATAACATGTAATTGTAAGAAGTCCACTTTCGACTTAAGAACCAAATATCGGCAAAACAAATATTATTAACTTAAATGATTACATAATGTTTATGACATGGTAATAAGTGGTATAAAAGGAATAATGAACTTGAAAACGGTTCTTAAGGAAGTAGAAATTAACTCAAGATTATTATTCAGGAGATTAAAGAACGATCGAGTCAAGTCGGACCCGAGGTAAGGGATCCTACAACTCTCTTTCTTTTTAAGTACACTATTTTATGTCATTTATTTTAAGCTCATCTTTATTATGATTGGGATGATCTTTTATATTAAATTTACTGTAATTTTTATGTTCATATGATGAGAGACCTTATTTCCTCTCATCAATCCTTTTTGGATGTTTTAAGTGGCGCCGTTAGGCTGCCGAGTTTCCGTAAGAGATGTTTCATCTCACTTTTATTCCCGTGAGATTTATGCTACATTTGCCACAAATTCCATTAAGTGGTGTATGTACTGCCCATTATTCTACTCTTTGTGTAATATACATTCGTTTATGAGTATTTACATCAATGATCTATTGTCCTTCCTTCATGAGGTGTATGTTTTGAAAGATACCCAAGTCGGTAAGGGAACCTTTCACCCTCCTCTTTTTTAAAAGACTTCGTTTGTTGGGTCTTTTAATTTACATATCGTTATGTTGGGATATGTTATCATATATCCTTATTGATGTAAATTTTATGTCCAAGTGATGAGATACTCTTTTTATCTCTCATCAACTCTTTTTGATGTGATGCCGTTAGGCTGTCAAGGGAACTTTTTAACCCAATTTCGATATCTTTGGGTTCAACATGTAGTCATTGAATATGTCGTCCATTGAATATTTGTGAATGACCTTTTATTGTTTTACACTTAATATCCACTTATATTGGGTGTATTTATATTTGTCACACATATTTTTGAGATTGATTTGTCCTTAATTTAAGGATACCTTCTTTATAAGGCATTTCATCACATTTGACACTTCTATTGAGGGTTCATTGTTGTTATGCACCAATTCACTATTATATGGTGTATATACTGTCCTTTGGAGTATTATATCATGAATCCATTTATTCTCATGATATTATAAAGTTTTGACTAAATGTTATTCCTCAACTATTGTATTCAAGTGTCTCTAATTTTGGTAAAACCCCTTTAACCAAAATATCATTTTAAATGTTTTAATTATTTGTTCTTATTAATATCCATGTTTTCAAAATGGTTTTAAGGATTTATTTATATGGATATTAATGGTTTAAAATTTTAAGCTTCAAGGTGGTATGGGACACTTTGATTCAAAAATCTCCTTATTAAATGTTTTAAATGGTTTTGGAAATGGTTTCTTTTTGAATGGATTCAATATTTCAATATACTAAAATGTTATATTGCGATTGAAATGTGGAAATGTTATGTTTCCTTTATGCATGTTTTATGTGACACATTTATGTTATGGTTCTTGGGCATTGTTATGAAAACGGGTGGTTCCGTGATAAACTAAGGGCGGGTGAGCCCGTTATAGCTCTCCAATGCATTGGGTAACGCGAAGGAGTGAAACGTTAAGGTTTCTCCGGAGAGATTTAGGGAATATACTGTGATGGGTATTCCAAACATAACCAAGAGGGTTACTCCCCACGTAAGAATGTTATGAATGCCTCAAGTTACCTTTATGGCTTATGTTTTCTATGATTTATTCATGGTTTGATGAGGTATGTTAAAGTGCCTATGTTTTATGGGTAAAGTATGATTTCATTCTTATGTATATATGAACTCATGTTTCCTTTCCATATTTTTATAACCCTTACTGAGCTTTTTATGCTCATCCCAGTTTTTTTGAAATGTTTTTCACAGGTCAAGGGAAAGGTACATGATGTGATGATAGTGTCAAGGATGTTTCAAGAATGAATCTGTGTTATATTTTAAATATGATTCCGTTGATGGGAAGAATGAATACTGTCTTTTATGTAACCACTTTGTTTAAATGTGGAATGTAATGCAAGTTTCATGATCTAATTCTCTAAAACTCTAAACCTGAAAAGATCCTCAATGTGTAATCTTGTAATAACTCAAGATTAAGTAAGGTTTAAGGCTGGGGCCTTATAGTTGGTATCAAAGGAAGGTTTAGATAAATTTAGAGGGTAGGGTATTCTTTAATCATAAGTGACATTACCATAATGGTTAGGATTTCAGAAAGAGTACTAGTTTTAGATAAAGTGAATGAGTAAGTATATCTTAGTGTTTACCTTCCTTGTTAGTACATGATGGTTTTGTTGATATAATCACACTGACCTTTTTGGTTTTAGTAAATGGATGGATCTAGTAGGCACCAAAGTGACAATGGGTTTCAAGGAAACTGTGACAGTTTTTTGAGCAAGCAACTGAATGATATGGGAGCTGCAATGAGAACTCTTTTGATTATCCTCAACCAACTATCTGGAGTCATGATTGACCACCTAAACCTTGGAGATTTCTCTAAGGCATCATATATGCAAGAAACAAATCCCTACGGAAGTACAGGTAATAATCATAAAGGTAAGTGTGTTCAAAAACCTATGTGTCAAAGATGTGGAAAGAAACACCTAGGAAAATGTTTCAAAGGGACAGAAATATGCTATAGATGTGGAAATGAAGTTCATAAAGCAAGAACCTTCCATGGAAAAAGGAAGCATCCAGTTGACTCGAGGAAAGGGAAAGAAGTTCTTTCTGAGGGATCAATTGAATGTTTTAAATGTGGTGTGCGTGGTCATTATAAAAACACATTTCCTATGAAGAAGTTTTGTGAATGGGGTCACCAAGAGCGTACCAATATTCGTTTACCAATACCTAATGCCATTCCGATTGAGGATGAAGAAACTGACAATGACTAATCAAATGTATGTACTATTTCATGACATTTGTTTTCTTATTTTGGAATCTAAGGATATGATTCATGATTTTGTTTGTAGGAAAGAGGTATTTCGGAATAAGTTGGAAAGGAATGGATAATGGATCATGAAGAATGTTGAATGAGTAAGATGTCAACATATAAGGGCTTCAAGAGTTAGGGTGAAATTCTTAAGAGTATTAAGTCTCTTTTGATGATGGGGTTACATTAGAAGACTTTTTATATTATGTGTAACCCTGATGTTTAATATAGGCAAATTTTATTCAATTAATAGTTATCTTTTCTTTTGTGGACATAGTTATAAAGAACCATTTGGGTTTATATGATCCTTACTTTTGAGGTAATTATGGGTTACCATATGTTATGATTGAAGTGAAAGGAATGACATAAAATTGAGGTTAAATTATGTTATGGTTATTTTTGATGATTTTATCCCTTTTTGGGTAATGATTTGAGAATTGTATAGTTTTGGAAAAATGACAACACGCAGACCGTGTGACAACCCGTCGCGTCGGACAATGCTGCGGGAATCGAACCCACAACCAAAGTGCGACTGGTATTTATCGCCTACCACTGGACTACGTGAAGTCCCTGGTAAGTTTGACTGATTCTTTTTAGTTATATGATTTTATGAATTAAGAGTAAGATGATTTTGGAGGATATGTGATTAGGATAATTACTTTTCAATGTGAGACTTTAGGAGCAACTGATGTTGTTTGGAGATAAATGTTATGATTTAACTTGGAAGACTATGTGACTAAATCCTTAAAATGTTTGGGTTTCAATCTTAGATTGGTTTACTTTGAAGAATTTTTATGGAAAAATTTGTTTATCGGATGGTCCTCGTTGAACTTTGGATTTTGTTGGACAAATTTTGGAGATTAAGAATAGATTTTCTTTTTATAAGGGGTTATCCTTTTCTGGATTATCTGATCTTGTACTAACCTTTTTGGTTTTGGTTTTGGTTTTGGTTAAAGCCTAAATACATGGGATGTATATAGTTCTCTTTTGGGGATTAGGTGATTCTCTAGAAGTTGATTATAGTACTCTTAATGCGAACAAGTCTCCCTAAATACTCGTCTTTTGGAAAAAATATGAGTTTGACTAAGGAATCTAGTAAAAGTTGAAAGTCAACATGATAAGTGATTATGCTTCCTTATGAATAAATTCCTCAATAAAAAGTAACTTAAAACAAAAATGTTTTCTATTAACTTTTCCTACTGGGGAACCCAACACCGTTTAACCCATCACAAGTTTGTGATTTTCTTATTGTTAACTTTCTCCTAAACATGTTTTCTATCACTCTCCATCGGAACATGACCCTATGTTTTCTCCTCCATGTCCATATTTTCATACTTAGAATCCTAGTATGGGTTAACTCGGGTGACCTCTGTGCTTATCTTTCTTTATTTTAAAGTGATTGTTTTACCGACACTTATTCTGATGTGGGACGTTCAAGGATGTTTCCAAGCGCAATTTTAAAATTGCGAGGACGCAATTCTCAAAAGGGGGGAAGGATGTAACACCCCAGGTAAATAAGGAATATGAAATTTTCATATTTATCCATATTTGTGAATAAAATATTAATATGACTTTAAAAGGGACGCTATGCTCGATGGCGTACCCAACACGCAACAACGAGTTTCTTGGAAATATTACGTTGCACTCTAATAATAAAATAATATTATTTTAAATGGTAGTTAACATGTAGCCGTTGTAATGGCGGGAATGGATAGAAATAACTAAAATATGATTATATATGTTCTTAAATATTTTTACATTTATACAATAAAAGATAAAGGCCTAAAATACGGAAAGAATTCAATTTTAGGCGTATATGCCCTAGTTTTCACTAAAGGTTCACTTATCACCTTTTGATGGAGAACCGTCATTAAATATAGTTTTGTTCACTCTTAAACATTCTATTCGACCAAATAAAACTCTTCTTAAGAATCGGGACATCAAAATTTACTTTGTGTAAATTTTTGGTATCTTTCCGATAATGTTCATTTTTTTTAATGAATAGTGTAAAATGTTGTATTTTTAATCTAATTTATTTATATGATTAGATAATATATTGAATTGGTTTTAAAGTGAAATTAGAAAATATTTTTACCATTAAATCCGAGAGTGGTCGTTGAAATTAATTTCACTTTGAAATCAGACTTAAACTAGTGTCAATCTTTTGATACTTATTGTTTTATAAACACACGCTATTTGTCATGACAGCGGGAATTAATTATTAAATTAATTAATTTGACTTATATGTTTTGAATTTTTTAAAACGGACTTCATTTTTGAATTCATAATATCAAATATAGATTAGGGTGAATTTTCGGGATTTTTCTGAAAAACTTCAATTTTGATGAATAGTGAAACCACTAAGTGGTACTTATAAAAAAACTGATTTTCCGTTTAAATGAGATTTTTCCATAATTGTGTTTTGAATTTCAAAAATCCGATATACATGGTTGTCATTAAGAAGTAAAATGTGGTTCAATGAGATTAAAATAATTTGTTGGTGAATAGTAACTTATTTAGTTTTTAATCGCGATTAGTGGTAATAAGTGTAGTTTAAGGTAAAAATAATGCTTTAATAAAATGAGATGAGCTTGACACATGTCTTACCCTCATTGGTTGTATAATGGCCGACCAAGAAAAGCCATGGGTTAACTTGGGGCCCCCATGGATCCACTTTGGTTGGGAAATGACATAAATAACATTTTATTTAATGTAAAAGTAAAATTGACACAAACATGATATGTTTTACTAAAACAATTTTTAAGTGGGGTTATACAAGTCATCTTTTTGATTATAAATATTCATTGGAAATATAAAAATATTTCCTACATCATAGTATTTTGTTTATAATTTTTCGACATTAAATAAATTAAATTATATATGACATAATAATGATGCAGCGATGACATCATTATTTGACGATTTAAATAAAATGGAAAGATAATGTAAAATCTATGAACTAAACATGTCCAAAACTTATTGGATGAGTGGATTTAGAACCCTTATAACCTTATCCACGAATTATATCAATGTGGGACCTTTTAAAACCGAAAAACATTTTCAAATAAAGTAATATTTCCTTACTTTCCAAAAGTGCCCCTCCTCTCCTCTTATAAAAGGCCCCCACCTCTACCTCTTTTCACACACTCATCAAGCCTTTGTCTCGGACAAACCCTGCCCATTTACTCTCTCTCAATACCTCTCCTAATCCTAGAGGATTCCCTTTGGGCATAATCCTTTCAAAGAAAGCCTTTAGGCTCAAATCAAACGGAGTTACACTTTTAAAGGTAATTCTTTCTCTCATGTTCATTTGTTTTATTTTGCTTCTCCAACCCCCTAAACTATTTTTATTTATTTTTTTTGTAACAACGCCAGTATATTCAATATACTAGGATGTTGTTATAAGATTTATTCGAGCTACACTCTCACAAAACTACATCAAATGGTTAAAGAACATACGGTTTCAGTGGATGGTGAAATTCTGCCTCCCGAAATGATGATTGTTCAATACTCATTTAACACCTTCAAAGGTGGCCATTATAATGTCACTATTTTTATATATGATATATAATATGTTTATGTTTTCCTTATGCTTCTGTATTTTTCATTTTTGTCTTACCTTTATGGATTCCATTATGGGTATACGCGATATCTTCATTTAAGGAAGTGCGGACTACCGCCCCCTCAAAGTGATTTGATTCGTTAAATACCATATGTGGGATGTATAAAGGATGGAAATATGATATTATATATGATATTATACTGTAATTATAATATACCTTTACATAATTATTATTCCATTCTATAAAATACGAAATAGAAATGAAAGTAGCGTTCATTCGTACGTACGGCTTACCGTCTCCATGAACGGTGAATTTCATTTCTTACCTCTAAATGATTATGTAATTTTATAAATGCATGAATGTACTGGATATATATGACATATATGATATCTACATCATGAATAAAATTCTTGATATAATAAACATTTGTCCACACGAACAACATGTAATTGTAAGAAGTCCACTTTCGACTTAAGAACCAAATATCGGCAAAAAAAATATTATTAACTTAAATGATTACATAATGTTTATGACATGGTAATAAGTGGTATAAAAGGAATAATGAACTTGAAAAAGGTTCTTAAGGAAGTATAAATTAACTCAAGTTTATTATTCAGGAGATTAAAGAACGATCGAGTCAATTCGGACCCGAGGTAAGGGATCCTACAACTCTCTTTCTTTTTAAGTACACTCTTTTATGTCATTTAATTTAAGCTCATATTTCTTATGATTGGGATGTTCTTTTATATTACATTTACTGTAATTTTTATGTTCATATGATGAGAGACCCTATTTCCTCTCATCAATCCTTTTTGGAAGTTTTAAGTGGCGTCGTTAGGCTGCCGAGTTTCCGTAAGAGATGTTTCATCTCACTTTTATTCCCGTGAGATTTATGCTACATTTGCCACAAATTCCATTGAGTGGTGTATGTACTTCCCATTATTCTACTTTTTGTGTAATATACTTTCGTTTATGAGTATTTACATCAATGATCTATTGTCCTTCTTTCATGAGGTGTATGTTTTGAAAGATACCCAAGTCGGTAAGGGAACCTTTCACCCTCCTCTTTTTTAAAAGACTTCTTTTGTTGGGTCTTTTAATTTACATATCGTAATGTTGGGATATGTTCTCATATATCATTATTGATGTAAATTTTATGTCCAAGTGATGAGATACTCTTTTTATCTCTCATCAACTCTTTTTGATGTGATGTCGTTAGGCTGTCAAGGGAACTTTTTAACCCAATTTCGATTTCTTTGGGTTCAACATGTAGTCATTGAATATGTCGTCCATTGAATATGTGTGAATGACCTTTTATTGTTTTACACTTAATATCCACTTATATTGGGTGTATTTATATTTGTCACACATATTTTTGAGATTTATTTGTCCTTAATTTAAGGATACCTTCTTTATAAGGGATTTCATCACATTTGACATTTCTATTGAGGGTTCATTGTTGTTATGCACCAATTCACTCTTATATGGTGTATATACTGTCCTTTGGAGTATTATATCATGAATCCATTTATTCTCATGATGTTATAAAGTTTTGACTAAATGTTATTCCTCAACTATTGTATTCAAGTGTCTCTAATTTTGGTAAAACCCCTTTAACCAAAATATCGTTTTAAATGTTTTAATTATTTGTTCTTATTAATTTCCATGTTTTCAAAATGGTTTTAAGGATTTATTTATATGGATATTAATGGTTTAAAATTTTAAGCTTCAAGGTGGTATGGGACACTTTGATTCAAAAATCTCCTTATTAAATGTTTTAAATGGTTTTGGAAATGGTTTCTTTTTGAATGGATTCAATATTTCAATATACTAAAATGTTATATTGCGATTGAAATGTGGAAATGTTATGTTTCCTTTATGCATGTTTTATGTGACACATTTATGTTATGGTTCTTGGAAATGGTTATGAAAACGGGTGGTTCCGTGATAAACTAAGGGCGGGTGAGCCCGTTATAGCTCTCCAATGCATTGGGTAACGCGAAGGAGTGAAACGTTAAGGTTTCTCCGAAGAGATTTAGGGAATATACTGTGATGGGTATTCCAAACGTAACCAAGAGGGTTACTCCCCACGTAAGAATGTTATGAATGCCTCAAGTTACCTTTATGTCTTATGTTTTCTATGATTTATTCATGTTTTGATGAGGTATGTTAAAGTGCCTATGTTTTATGGGTAAAGTATGATTTCATTCTTATGTATATATGAACTCATGTTTCCTTTCCATATTTTTATAACCCTTACTGAGCTTTTTATGCTCATCCCAGTTTTTTTGAAATGTTTTTCACAGGTCAAGGGAAAGGTACATGATGTGATGATAGTTTCAAGGTTGTTTCAATAAAGAATCTGTGTTATATTTTAAATATGTTTCCGTTGATGGGAAGAATGGATACTGTCTTTTATGTAACCACTTTGTTTAAATGTTGAATGTAATGAAAGTTTCATGATCTAATTCTCTAAAACTCCAAACCTGAAAAGATCCTCAATGTGTAATCTTGTAATAACTCAAGATTAAGTAAGGTTTAAGGTTGGGGCCTTATAGTATAAAATAAAGTCTTGAATTGAAACAAAATATGCCTCAATGAAAGAAGATTGAGACGAAGTCCCTTACCTCGTGTCAGACTTGACTCGGTCGTTCTTTAACCTCCTGAATAATAAACTAGAGTTAATTTATACTTGTTAAAGAACATTTTTCAAGTTCATTATTCCTTTTATATCACTTATTACCATGTTATGAACATTATGTAATTATTTAAGTTAATAAGGGTCGTTTTGTCGATCTTTGGTACTTGAGTCAAAAATAAACTTCTTATAATTACAAGTTGTTCATGTGGTAAAATATCCATTATATCCAGAATTATATTCATGATGTAGATATCATATATATCATATATATCTAGTATATAATTTCATTTATAATATTACATACCATTTAGAGGTAAGAAATGAAATGCACCGTTCATGGCGACGGTAAGCCGTACGTACGCATGAACGCAACTTTCATTTTTATTTTGTATTTAATGGAATGAAAAAATAATTATATAAAGGTATATTATAATTATAGTATAATATCATATATAATATCATTTACTCCATCCATTATACATCCCACATATGGCATTAACGATTCAAATCACTTTGAGGGGGCGGTAGTCCGTACTTCCTGAAATGAAATTATCGCGTTTACCCATAATGGAAATCATAAAGGTATTCCATAAATGAAAAATACAGAAGTATAAGGAAAACATAAACATAATATATATCATATATAAAAAATAGTTTCATCATAATGGTCACCATGAGAGGTGTTAAAATAATATTGAACAATCATCGTTTCGTGAGATAGTAATTCACCACCCACAGAAACAATATGTTCTTTAACCATTAGAAGAAGGTGTGTGTAAATGTAAATAAAATCATTCTCATAAAAATATTCTATTATATTTAATATACTTGTGTTTTTACAAAATAAAAATATAAAAAGAGTTTAAGGGGTTGGTGAACCAAAATAAAACAAAACAACATAAGAGAAGACATTACCTTTAAATTAGATAACTCCCCTCAGTTTGAGACAAAATGGTTTCTTGAAGAGCTTTCTGCCTAAGGTAAGGCTTCTAGGATGGAGGGAGGAATGTTGAGAGAGTATTTGGGAAGATTTTGGCCGAGCCAAATGGCTTTGATGATGTGAGTAAGGTGGTAGAGGTTGGGGCTTTTATAAGAGAAGAGGAGGGGCACTCTTGGAAAGTCATGAAATGTTTCATTATTATATAATGAGTTTCGTATTTTAAAGTTCCCAAAATTATATATTTAAAGTATAAGGTGATAAGGGTTCAAAATATACTCTTCCAATAGGTTTTTTACAGTTTTATTTATTATATTTTACATTATAGTTTAATTTTATTTAAATCTTTAATTAATGAGGTAATCACTACATCATCATGGTGTCATAAAAAATTTAATTTATTTAATGTATAAAAATTATAAATAAATTACCATGATGTAGGAAATATTTTTATCTTTATAATGAATATTTATAGTCTAAAATTTAACTTATATAACCCCATTTAATAATTGTTTGAGTAAAACAACACATGTTTGTGACAATTTTATTTTTTACTTCAAATAAAAATTTATTAATGTCATTTTCTTACCCAAGTGGCTCCATGGGGTCCCCAAGTTGAACCAAGGATTTTATTGGTCAGCCATGAGTCATCCAATAAGATTAGGGCATGTGTGAAGGTAATTTCATATTATTATAACATTATCATTACCTTAAATTACTCTAATTACCTCTAATCACGGTTAATAAAACTCAAAAGTTACTATTCACCAAAAATGATTTTCATCCCATTGAACCAAATTTTACTTCCTAATTATAACCATGTATGTCGGATTTTTGAAATTAAATTCATAGAAGTTGTATAGTTTTATTTAAATGAAAATTTAGTTTTTCTAACTACCACTTAGTGGTTTCACTATTCATCAAAAATTAAAGTTTATCAGAACAATACCAAAAATTCAGCCTATGCTATAATTGATATTCCGAATTCAAAAATTATGTCTATTTCACAAAATTCAAAACATATAAGTTGCATTAATTAATTTTATAATTATTTCCACTTGTCAAAACTAATAGATTATTTTTAAGAAACAATATTAATCAAAATATTGACAATTGTTTATGTTCAATTTCAAAGTGAAATTAATTCTAATGATCACTATTGGATAAAACAGGTAAAATATATTCTAATTATACTTTAAAACCACTCAATCATATATTTTATCAATATAAATTATTTTGATTAAAAAAGTTGTTTTTATGTATTTTTAATTATTCATTAAAAATTGGAAGTTCTCAGAAAAATACCAAAAATTCAACATAGGAAAATTTCTATATTCCAAATCCAACAATGAAGTCAATTTTGAAATATAAAATTTATATAATTTTAAAAGTGGGTATTACTATTCACAACGGCAATTATGATTGGTCGCGGTGTGTTAGAATCTCGAACTTGCGTACAATGCAAACTATTGCATTACTAAAAGAGAGGTGTATCATGTAAGCTTGGGGTGTTACATATCCCCTCAGACTATCCCTGTAGGTCAGTCATAAAATACATGTTTTCATCTTGGAAAAAATAAAACATCGAAAGGGGTGAGCTTAGATTCTCAGTAAGGATAACAATATAGCAGAAAGTTTTTAAATAAGCATTAACATTTAAGGCAATGTATAAGACTAAAACAAAATCTTTTTAAACTTGAAATTCATCATAATATGGAAAAGATAAAATAAAATAATTCTATTTACTTACTCACATGGATATTCTACTAGTTGAATAATCACATGAAATATCAATAGCCCCTTTCGTAATGATGGAATGCATAATGTCAGACAATCGTAACCACATTGTCAAGGCCTTGTGCCAAGAATACAAATAATATTTTATCAAGGCCTTGTGCCAAGACACTAGTTTGTCTCATTAGACCTACCGATGCATCAAGAATCTATAGCAGGATCCAGACATCACTTCTTAAGTCCAATGCATTCCTCATATGAAAAGATTTAAACATAATATAAACATTTGTATTTAAACTTGGCATACGAAATGTAAATATTTTATCCATAAACCATGAATGGTATGAAATAACACATCCACAGTCAAACATATCACAAAAACTTTAATAAAATATGGATGTTTTTATCAAAATAAATCAACTTCAGACAAACTTAAAATCCATCAAAGGATGTTGACATAGATGAAATCAAAACCTTTTTAGATAAATATCTCTCTATATTTTGAAATCATTTAAAGGTCACGTATTATAAAAGAAACATTTATATTTTAAAATAGTCTTATAAGATTTTAAGGGAATCTTTGACGATGTTATAACAGTGGGAAATAGCCACACCCGTCGTATAAGATAAAAAAAGACATTCTTACCTTAATTTTGTCGAAAAGGTTATAAAGGACCGTGTTTTGAAAACAACAGAAATATTCCTTTATACAAATATTATAAAAATTCAAACAAGGGTATAAATTATTTTAAACCATAGTCTATAAAATAGTAAGAATTTTTTGAAATATATATTTAAGAAACATGGATGTGGATGATAAAGATGCCCTAGTAGATACTTACGTAAAAACAACCTCGGATAATAAAGAGATTGTGAAATTAACCCTTACCTTGTACTTTTTCCTTGGTCAAGAGTAGTTTAACCTCCTGTATAATGGTGAAATAATTGTTATTAAATTTTACAAGAATCATATATATTAATATGATATCATGTATGATCTTTTAACATTGCTTTGTTAATAATGTCTTAGTATTATCGTTGTTTCGGGTGTTAACGGATTCGATTTCCTTTATAATATTTGTTATGTGAGTCAATTTTGTTATGGATTGGATTTTTCTTATTAATATCCAGAATGATATCAAGTCTTTAAAAATTATTTTTAATCATCTAATAAAAATTAGTCTTGAATGGATATGATGGGGAATGAATCTCATCACGTTCTTGGAGACGGTAATCCTTATATACGTACGAGTGAAAATATCATTATTTTGATATTGAAATAATATATAATTGGATATTATATAATATATATAGAATAATTATCAGGTTATATTTATTATTTACATGAATTACACTTCATTATTATACCCATTCAAATAATAATGTATTGAATAACAATTACACCACGACATGGAGATGGTAAGCCGTACGTACGAACGTATGGTGACATGTCATTCAAAAGATGGATAGAATAATTAATTTTGTTGTAACATATTTATAATAACATCACAGTATATTGAAGATACTAGAGTTATTATTCTATAATGGAAACAACAATGAAAAAGGAAGTGGAAGAAGAAAGGAACCTAAAAGAGGTGATGGAATATTTACCTCTTCTTCGGGTTCTTGCTTTTGATTTGATCAAAAGGGATCCTTAGGTTGGATTTATGACTAAATTAATGCCTCTAGGAAGAAGGGATAAATGTTTAGAGGGTATTTGGGTAGGATTGTTCCGAGCCAAATGGATTTTAAGGTGATAATTAGAGAGAAGGGGGAGTGCCCTTTTATAAGAGGGATGAGGGGCACCTTAGGAAAAGCAGGAAATATTATTTTTTAATAAAATAATTTTCGGTTTATAATGGCTCCAAAATGTATTATTTAATGTATAAGGTGGGTATTGGTATAAAACCACACAACCAATAGTTTTATACAGGTTTGGATCATTATATTAACTTTATCATTTAGATTTAACTCTTAGTTAAATAGTTTGACATTTACCATGTCTTTTTGTATATTTATATTATATGGTTTATAAACTTACTATATACTTCCAAGAGAACACAAAGTGGTTAATTAATTATGCACTTATCATTATATAAGTCCTTTGGCCGAACCTTAGATTTTTAGGAAGAGAATATCAATTAATAATATAATATTTGGTTTAAATACTATTTTATGTTAATTTTGACACTATTTGGTATTTTGTTTTTGATAAATTCATAACCACATTATTACTTCAAAAAAAATTCATCTAACCAAGATTAACATGTCATAGTAACCTATAAAATTATTTTAGTTCCTAAAAAGTATCAAATTACATTTATTTGGATATTTATAATATCAATTATTTTAGTATTTCATTAATTAGGTAATTACTGCAACATCATTATGTCATAAATAAATTAAATTATTTAATGTCTAAGAAAATATAAATAAAATATCATTATGTAGGAAATATTTTTATCTTTCTAATGAATATTTAAAGTCAAATTTATCTTATGTATAACCATATATTTAAAATATTTTAGTTATTAAACATTATTTTTAACTCTTTTAACTATTGTTTGAAATAAATAATAATAAATGTCATAATCTAATTCAAGTGGACCAAAGATGTTCGTATTTTATTCCTAAGGTTGGTTTCGGTCAAATTATACTTATCCAACAGAATTAGGACATGTGTTAGGGTAATGATAATATCATTTTTACCCTTAAATACCTTATTTACTTTTAACCGTGGTAAATAAACGTAAAAAAGATACAATTCACCAAAATTTATTTTCATCTTATTGAAAAAAAATTCCTAGTGATAACAACCGTGTCTCTTGAATTTTTGAAATTCCACTCACAAATGTGGTAAAATTAAGTTTATGTGAATTTGAAAATTTTCCTAGGAGGTGGGTAACAGACGGTGAAAAGTTCAATAAAATTTTTATATATCTAAAATTATTATAAACTAACACCAATGAATTAAATTGAAATTATATAGGTATTATGTATCTATTTTTAACTAAAATAAATGTAAATAAAATAAATAATGATTTAAATTAAAATTCGGTTTTAAACTATAACTCTTTGTTTTTCACTATTCATCAAAAATTGAAAGTTTTCAGAAAAATACAAAAAATTCACCCTAAGCTATTTTCGATATTCCGAATCCAAAAAATGAAGTTCATTTTTAAAGATAAAATTTATAAAATTTCAAAAAGTGGGTATTACTATTCATAATGGCTAGTTTGATTGGTTTTGGTGTGTTAGAACTCGAAATTGCGTACAACACATGGTATTGTATTATTCAAAAAGAAATGTACCATGGAAGCTTGGGGTGTTACATTATATAAGTTATATTTTAGACTATAAATTTTCATTGGAAATATAAAAATATTTCCTACATTATGGTATTTTTTTATAGTTTTTAGACATTGAATAAATTAAATTATTTATGACACAATAATGATGTAGTATTTACCTCATTAATAAATGATTTAAATAAATAAGATTATTAATATTAAAAAAATATCAAAAACCTGTCCAATTATTGTTGGATTATTTTATTTCCACCATGAGACATCTTATCTTTTACTTTAATAAGTTTTGGACCTTTAGAAACTGAATATCACTTTATAATAAAATAATATTTTCACAGTTTCCTAAAGAGCCCCTCCTCTCCCTTATCAAAGGACACCACTTCTAACCCAGTCCACACACCTCTCAAGCCCTTTGGCTCATCCAAACCCTACACAAGTAAGTGATAAATATCCCTATCTTACACCTATAAGCCTTACCTTAGGTAGATGTCACATTAAACAGTCCTTTTGGTTCAAACCAAAGGAAGTTACCCAAATTAAAGGTAACGATTTCTATTAAATTCTTTTCTTTTGTTTTGTTTTATTTTACTTGTCCAACCCCATAAACTCTTTTTATTACTTTATTTTATGACAAAACCAATATCCTAAATAAACCATATTGTTTTTATGAGAATTATTCTAACTACACTTACAAACACCTCCATCTAATGGGTGAAGAACAGACTGTTTCTGTGGTTGGCAAACTAACGCCTCACAAAACGATGATTGCTCGATTATATCCTACTTCCTCTAATGATGGAAATTAAGATGGAAATGTATTTATATATGATATATATATATGATATATATGTTTTCTTTGTTCTTTTGTATTTTCTATTTATATCATACCTTTATGGTTTCCATTATGGGTAAAACACTATAATTTCATTTGCGGAAGTTCAGACTACCGCACCCTCAAAGAGATATGACTCGTTAATGACTTATGTGGGACATATAAAGTATGGATTTAATGATATTATATATGATATTATACTATTATTATAATATTCCTATATATCATAATGTTTTAATTCCATTAAAATACAAAATAGAAATGAAAGTAGTGTTCATGCGTACGTACGGTTTACCATCTCCATAAATAGTGCATTTCATTTCTTATCTACAAATGTAATGTAATATTTTGAATACATATAAATACTAAAAATATATGATATATATGAAATATAAATGTGTAATATCATTCCATATATAATGGAATTTTTACCACATGGACAATTTGTAATTATAACAAGGTCATTTTGACTCAAGTTCCGAACATCGACAAAATATCCGATATGAACTCAAATAGTTAACGAATTTTTATAGAAAGGTAATAAGTGATATAAAAGGAATTATTTAATTGAGAATATTCTTTATCAAGTATAAATGAACTTAAATTTATTAGTCTGGAAGAACAAGGAATATAAGAGCGAGTCAAGTCAGACACGTTGTAAGGGGTTTCTTATCTCACTTGTAATTCTATGAGATTTCCATTGTTCGCCACTTATTTATTGAATGTGGTGTATTGTGTACTCCCATTTGATATATATTATCATTATTATCTTTATATTCATGATATTATGTGATTTTTTTGGTGGTTATTGACTATTTTTCATATGACTCAATTGATTACAACGAGGTAAGAGTTATTTCCCCAATCTCATTATTATCTGAGATTGTTCGTGTGTAAGTATTTTATGGGACATACTTATCATAGATACCTATATTTTAAAACATTAATTTCAAAAGTAATATTTAATGGTTTTATGGGAGGGTTTATTTAACTAGATCATCATTTTGAATGTTTTAATGATTTATCTTTCTAATCCCTTTAAATTAATGCCCATGTTTTCAAAATGATCTTAAGAATTTATTTATATGGACATAAATGATTTGAAATGATAATTATTTAAAAAGTTTCAAAGTGGCATGGGAATCTTTTATTCAAAAAACCCTTTCAAATAACTACCTTTATAAATTGTAAAAAATTTAAACGATTTCCTAAAAAAGGGTTATTTATCTCAAATCATTTTACTGATCATTTTCATCTATGTCAACATCTTTTAATGTATTTTAAACTTGTTTGAAGTTGATTTATTATGATAAAAATCTTCCATATTGTATTGAATGTTTTGAGATATGTTTGACTCTATATGTGTTATTTTTATACCATTCATGGTTTATGGATATTGTATTGTCATTTAGTGTGCTATTTTTAATATGAATGTTTATGTTATATTTCAACATTTTCTTATGATGAATTTATTGGACTAGTATGTTCCGGGTTGGGGACAGGTAAAAGTAAGCTCTCTGGGTTGGGTTTCGATTGCAGCAGACCCTCTGGGTTGGAGTCCAGTTATTGACACTCTACAGGTTGGAGTCTGGTTACAGAGGCTCTCCGGTTTGGAGTCCGGTTACAGAGGCTCTCCGGGATGGAGTCCGATTATAGAGGCTCTCCGGGTTTGGGTCCGGTTACAGTTAGCCCATAGGTCCTGGCACGAGGCCTTGACATAGAAATTAAATTCTAGTACTATACATTCCCTATTTATCAAATTAGTTATTGCATGTGATTATTTAACTAGTAGAATATCCAGGTTCATGTTTATATATTAATGTTTGATTTATTGTTTCCATATTTTATTCAAGTTTATGTTTAGATGGTTGTTTTTTTAATACACATATGGCCTTAAAAGTTTATTGATTCTACTAAATTATTTACCCTTACTTAGTATCTGATCTCACCCATTTATTATGTTTTATTTACCTTGGATATGAAGAATTTAGTTATGAGTGACATGCAGACATAATCTAGGAGGCTTCGACGTTTCTAATGGAATAAAGTAATGGTGTTTTTCTTTTCAAGTTATAATGTTGAACTTCATGTTTGTAATCTATTTTCAAGAATGCTAAATTGATCTGTCCTTCAGGACTTGATTCCTTGTAATCATGCCAATGTTATGTAATAATGTACCGACTCTGGGTAACTGGGTTTGGGGTGTTACATATATAGAAAATGATAAACTTATGAAATATTTTCATATTCATTAAATCCTTCCATAAACTACTAAATTTCATCTTATATTTACCCCTACATGAATGATTATCTTGGTTTTCCTCTTTGATAAAATATCGTATCTTGTAATCTCTGATAACACTGATTCATAAATTAAGTGCATTATCCATAAATCCTAAAATTAATTGGGTTTATAAAAAAATAAATTATAATTATAAGTTGATAATATGTCATTATTCATCAAACATGCCCCATTACCTGAACGTCATAAACATGATTCCCCAAATTCAAAAAAAATGATGACTCAATGAGTCAGAACACACTGAATTGGTAGAAAATTACACTCTTAATAAAAACTATAATGACACTGTTTTAAACATTTAACTATTTTAAATATGTTAATATATATTTTTAGAGTTAGGTAAGGAGTCGACATGGGATTCTGGGCCCCATAGAGCCTTGCTGTTGATATTTTAATAATATAAAATTTAATATATCACACCATTTTATTTTTATAAACTAATGGAATTAATTTTGAATTATACCCTTAAAGGGAAATCCAAGAACATGCTTAATGTGGATTTTCTCTTAGGAGTGACATAACATTAATGTTTTTTGGATGTTTTTATGAAGTGTAGTAATTTGTGAATATTTTATAAAATGAATAAATTAAATTTTTTATTTTTATATTAGATATCTATCCTAGAAGACTCTCTTTTTATATACCTCTTATGAAACTCCGAATAGTGACCCACATAACCCTAAAAGATTAGATTTCTATTACCAAAAATAAAATCATCGGGTTTGATTTGGTAGATTTAATGAGACAATGAAAAACACATAAAATTCATCAATAGTATCTTATAAGAGAACCACATCACTATAAAAGTTCTTAGATCATTCCAACTAAAAAAATATGAAAACAATTATTCACTAGTGACCAATATAATTTTAAAAGTTACATAATTATAAAAGAAAACATAATTATAAAAGAAAACATTTATTTTAAAAATAACCATGTAAAATTGTAAAGGATTCTTCAAAATGTTAACTCTTCATGATAGTGGAAATAGAAAATTGTTTTGTATAAGTTAAAAACATTATTTCCTTAATTTTCTGAAAGGTTCATAAAGTACCTCCTTTGGAAAATGAAAGAATGATTCCTTTAAAAACATTTATAAAAATTCAAACATTTGTAAAAATGACATTAAATAATTTTCGATAAAATTTTGAAATACATTTTTCGGAAACATAGACATGGATGAAAAATTTGTCATGGTAGATACTTATGTATAAAAACCTTGGATAATAATGAGATTGCAAAGTTAACCCTTACCTTGTACTTTACATTAGTCTAGAGTGAATTAAAAACCTGTATAATAGTCAAAGAATGTTATTAAATTATACCAAGACCATATCTATATTTATTATATCATATATGAACCTCTTATATCATTTTGTTAATAGAATTTCTGTATTACCATTGTTTCGGGTGTTAACTACTTCTTTTTCCTATGCTTGTTTTGTTGTATAAGTCAGGTTTCTTATGTATAGGAGATATTTTATTCATATACATAATGATATCATGTTATTAAATATTATATTTACTCATGAAATGAATTTTAAAATCATTCTTTAAAGGTTAATGTGTAGAATGAATATCATCGCATTTTGGAGACGATAGGTTATAAATACACACGAGCAATGATACCATTCCTTTAATGGTAAAGTAGTATTTAAATAGTATGGAATTTTAATTATACAGAGTTATTATCATGTCATATTTATTATTTATATCTATTATACTCATCATTATACCCATCCTAATAAGGTAGTTTTGAATAATAAATTACATCACGGTGTAGAGATGGTAAACTGTACGTACGCACACATAGTGATATTGTTATGCACAGTATGGATAAAAGGAAGAATATAGTTGTACCATAATCATAATAACATCTTTTAATATAGATTATATTGGATTTATTAATTTATTATGGAAAGAACATGGAAGGAGGAAGTATAAGATGAAAAGAAATTTAATTGAATTGGTAAAACACTTACCTCTTCTTCGAGTGTCTCCTTTTGATTTTCACAAAAGGACTCCTTAGGTTGGCTTTCTGCACAATGTATGGCCTCTAGGATGAATGGAGGGAATTTGGGATGTAAATTGGGTAGGTTTTGGATGAAATAAATTTTTTAAGGTGGTGTGAGGAATTAAGGGAGGAGGTGCCTTTTATAAAGGAGGGGAGGGGTACTTTTGAAAGCTCTCAAAAATATTAAACTATAATATGAATATTCTATATCCAAATAATTAAAAATGGACCATAAATGAAAATTATAATACATTTTAGACTTTATATCATCCCTTTGTGATTATTTAACATTTTTTATTTTTAAATAATTTAATAATAAATTATGTCAATAAGATATCATTATTTCAAAATTTAATACTATTCATTTAATTTGACATAAAATACATTAAAAGAATGTGGGAATTAGAATATAATAATTTAACACTTCTATAAAATATCTTATAGATCTATTAAATTCTTTATACACATTATATAATTAAAATTATATTAAAATTAATATTATTAATAAAATTTATTTTATTTTTATGATAATTTGATAAATATTTAATTTAGAATTAAAAATACTTCTAGGGTTACAATATAACTTATAAAAATTAAACATACATTTATTTAATGAAAATTATTTCATTTATATCAAAAAAAAATTATATTCATTCATAGCTTTATTTTAGCTCTATTTGGACACATAAAATATATTAAAATACATGATAGTGATATTTTGTAACTAAATTTGATTTAAATAATATATTATTTATATTAAAATAAAAGTGTCTATTAAATAACTTAAAATATATATTAATCTGATAAGATCTAATATTATTTATCTGATAATTTTTTGACATGTTTTGGATTTATTTTAAACCTTATAATTTTGATTTATCTTTAATTAATCTATTTAATTTTAGTTGTAGTAATAACATTTCAAGTACTAAATAGTAATAAATTTTACATATATGGATTACATTTTCTATAAAAGGACATGTTATGAAATTTTAGACCATATAATAATCATTTTATATTTTTTTAAATGATTTTATGTTTTTTTATATAATTTAACAAAGTGTTGTTTTTATAAAATATCAATAGTGACAATTTTGACACTATTTATTACATTGTCATTAATTAAAATCCAAAAAGAAACATAACTTCGAACCAAATTATTGAATATAATCCTAATATATCATATTCTCCTTGAAATTTTTTGGAGAACCTTAAATAATTTTTATTATTTTTATTTTAGTATTTTTGAAATCATTTATCTGATATTTCTAATAATAGATTAATTTATGCATCACTTTGTGTTATCATTAAGGGTAATTATTTAATATATAAAATTATTAATATTTTTATATTTTTTTAATTAATTTATATTTCTAGAGAATATTTATAATTGATTTTATCTTCTAGTTATACCAATATTTAAATTAATATACTTATATAAAATGGGAGTGTGGCATTTTGTCACAGTCATTGATTTTAGTAATATTCATGTCATATTCATGGAAAAGTGTCCATTAAATGATTAAATTTAGAATCTAAGCTAATAAGTGTATACTTTTTTCATACAGTAGTATTTTTATAGGTACTAGGGTAAATTTATAATTTTATTTTTACCTTTAATTGCATGAATAACTCTTAACTATGGTAAATAAAAATTTACAAAAGTTACAATTCATTATGTAAAAAAATAAAATAAATCTATTTAAATAATATGAACCAAATGTTTGTAAATATGGAATACATTTTTAAGAATTCAAAACACAAAATTTTTAGTAATTAAATTAAAATTAATTCCATTGATGGAACGAGAAAACAAGTTTTTTTAAAGTTAAAACCATCAAAAGATTAACTTGTGTTTATATCGAATTTTAATATGAAAATAATTACAATAAACTAAATTATATTAATTGATAAAAATATAATCTAATTATATTTTAAAACCAATAAAATTTTTAATTTAACACAATAAATTATTTTGATGAAAAAATTTGTTTTTAATTAAAATTTATTATTTTTCACTATTCATCAGAACATAAAATTATCAGAAAGATACCAAAAATTAAAACAACGTAAATATTGATATTATAAATTCAAAGAATAAGTTTATTTTGTAAAAAAATAATATAAAAAAGTGTCAAAAAATTAATTTAAAATGGTTGTGTGATCAAATGGTGGAAAATTGTATTTTTTAAAAATACTTCTTTTATCCGAAAATTTGAATTTTTCCTTATATCATGTGTAGAAAATACATAAGATGAATGTTAACCTTGTATGGACTATATAAAATTTAAAATGTTGTTATTTCTATTCATAACCACTAATTTAATGACTAGGTTATATATTATATTAAATTATAATATTTTTTTAATATATTATTGTTTGGTAAAATTGGGCCTTGCATTTAATGCAATATAACTCATTATTGTGTATTGGGTAAGAATAACATGGTGTTGAATAAAAAGAAATCTTGAAATAAAATTAAATTTTTTCAGAAAGGAAAATAATTTAAATTCTTGAGGTGTTATAGTTTGTTTATTCTTTCTATATTATACTGGCGTATGGAGATGCATGTGTGTGTGTGTATGTACAGGTATTATAGGCTAAGGTCACCCCTTTGTGTTATATTCCTACTCAAAACTAGTCACCTACATGGGGCCTATTTGACGTAGCAATGGGTTGTCACTCCCAGCTTACCGCTAATTAAGAGTTCCCCAATTTATACAATGCATGCATGTCATGGTGATACATTTTAGAAACAGTAAACAAAACAGAATGTTTTGCATTCCAATTCAGAAATAAAGGAAAGACTCAAAGCCCCAAGGGAATCTCCATGAGTATCCCAAGCCCCTGCTCGGTCCTTTTATCCTAACTCCCAAGTACAAGTAATATCCAGAAGAAAAGGTCCACATTACTGCAAAAAAGAATGTATACTCGTGTACCCCATTACAATGACCGCCTAAGTAGGGTGTGAGATACGCATCTCAGTAGGTCAGGACCATCGGTTGTCTAGCTAAATCTTGACAATGCAATGTAAAAAAGGTGTGAAAATATAACAAGTCAATAATAGAACTGAATAAATAACCAAAAACCCATCCACGATACGGAGGGATGCTTGATGGCGACACCTGCTTCGGCCCGTAGCTGGAATATGAGTTTTCACAAGAATCATACAAGAATATTAATCAAGTATAAATACATGTTAAAACTTTAAAAATTATTCTCTATGTGACCATTTATTATCTCCAGGGTTCCCATGATAGCTCGTACCTCAATATGAACATCATATCGTACCAGAATTCTAATCGTTCCCAACCTTTCTTTATTTAATCAAATTTAACTCTAGTTTGATCCAAATCTCTCATTCATTTAATAATTCATTATTTTCATTCATTTGGTGTTTGAACACCATTTCAAACACCCCAATTATCATTTGGTTTTGATCGCTATGTCTAACACCCCAATTCTCATTTGGTGTAGATCATCATGTCTAACACCTTATATCAAATTGCTTAGATAATTATTGGGTAGGAACTCCATGTCTAGGTCCCAACTACTACATTGGTCTAGAATGCGATGTCTAACACCCACATTCTCATTAATTTACATCATTTGATAACAAATAGGGATTAATGAAATGTCCATGTCCCAACTTCCCCATTGGTCTAGAACGCCAGTTCTAAAACCTAATTATCATTCATTACTTAATTAAAACATTAATTTATCCAATATCAATAATTAATTTCTCAATAATTATTCACATTCATTCTCTTACTAATCCAACAATTTGTGAAACAAATCAAAAACCATTAGTTAGCCCCACAATTAACTAATTCCACAATTCCATTAACTAATTCCTCAATTAATTAATATATTAATAAAAATCTAATCACATAATTAATTATCCACAATTAATTGTCCAATACAAAAAAAATTAATCATAATTAATATTTCAATTAATTATCTTAATCAAACATCAAGGAACATAGTTAATCCCTCATTATGTATTTCAACAAACCCAATTACATATCTCATAATTAATCCCTTGATTAATTATCTATATTATAAACATTAGATCATAATTAATTCACAATTAATTATTCCAATATAAATCTCATATTTCCAAAATTAATTATCTAAAACATTACCGCAAAAGAATATAATTATTTCCAAATTTGAATATCTCATTTTCAATTCTATAGGATCATAATTAATTCACAAATTAATTATCTTAACTTATCCAATTAACAATCTTATAACTAATTCCCTGTTTAATTATCTCAACTTATCTCTCCTAATACTCATAAATATTTTTTAACCCAAGTGCTTCAATATATAAATGGAAGAAATAGAAAATCACAAAACAACAAGATAAACAAACATATTAGTCAAAACATTATGTTTTTAGATTGAAGTAAACACACCATCATTGGATGGTTTTATTAGAAAAATGTGATTATGTAATCTATCCAATCATTTTATACCAAAAAACCATTTATTCAGCATTTACAATCAAACTTATCAACAATAGTAATTAGACAAATATTTTGTTTTATTAATTAAGCAAAGTTTAGGAACCTCCTTAAGGAATCATCTAAAACAATGATTTATAACGTAAACCATCATCTTCTCACATACACACAGCTCAACAATAGTTTTTGTGTACTCATAATTAGTTGCACCATCCTAAAATGATAACCGGAACCCACAATTTCTACGGAGAGGACCAACATGTCTCTAATTAATTAATCATAACCCAAAATAAATCATATCCACCTAATTCAATTGGTGAAAACCCATACCCAAATATGATGGCAGTGACCCAAATCAATCCAAACCACAACACCTTTGGTGACGATTGTCTAAATACATAATAATGGGTCCTAATAAATCATCTACACCACCTAGAATTAGAAAGAAAAAAAGAAATTAAATTAATCCTGGGTCGTAGGGTTTCTTTTTAATGGAGATTGGGTGAATGGTAGATGAGAAGGCTAATGAGAATAATGAAACATGTGAAGAAGTAATTTACTCCTTGAGATGGAAAACTTCTATTAAGAAACCACCGTCATTCGGTGTTTAGAGTGGAGTCAGGGAAGAGAGGGTGGTTCGCTTCCACCATGGGAGAGAAGGGTGGTGGCACTTCACATAATAAGATGAGATGGAGTGTGCCTCCCTCTTGTTTCCTCCCTCAAATAACCCCAATAATATTTATATCAATTAATTTAATAATAATAAAAATAATAACCATATTCTTATTATTTAATCTAAACACTTCTTTGATGAACCCCACAACTCCTCCATCACATGTCATTTAATTAAATTCTTCTCCAAGGAATTTAATTAAACAAAATATCCAACACGTCATTATTTAATTAAATTATCCCAATGAAATTTAATTAAATAAAACCCCTGTTTTTAATTAAATAAATCGGTTCATCCTAACATTGAATTTAATTAGATAAAACTCCCACTCCAAATTTATTCCTCATTTAATTAAATTCCATCCACCTAGATTTAATTAAATAAAACTCCAACTCATTATCATTTAATTAAATTCTCTCAAAATTTGTTTAATTAAATGAAACCAAATTATGAAAAAATTAATTAAGTTAATATAAACCCAATAGATTATTTAAATAAAACCCCATATCACAACATTTAATTAAAACCCTATCAGCAAGTAATTTAATTAAATAAATTAAACTATAACCCAAAACTGGGTAAACCACACAATATGGGTTGCACAGTCTAGAAAACTATGCTCCAACCATGAAGAGCCTTCTCTCTAAGCAACCCAATTCCCATGGTCTATCCTACACGGTTTTCCTAATCATGCACAGACCGTGCAGACGTATATGTTTAAGACATTCATGATGCATGGTTTGTGCCGCATTGTTTTCTTAATCATGTTAAGACCATACAAGAGACTATGTATCCTAGAATAAATCTACATGGTTTCATGTATCATGCTTCATGGTTTAACAATCCATGCACCAACCGTGTTCTCTCTATTATTCCTTAAAAACCTAACTTTTCCTAATATGACACTCTCGAATTCAATTGAGCCACCCATAAAACTCCAAGAGCCATTACCCAAGCTCGTTATCAACACATTTAAACTATCCAAACACATGAAACATCAATCCAAATATATGTTTTATGATCGACCCATACAAAAAATAAAAAAGTTCAAAAACATTCGTATTTTAACCCGGTTTAAAAACATGAGACATTATATTTAACCCAAATTATTCCTCACGCACTAGAGATAGGATTTCTATCCCCATGATAGTCCTTATAAACCTTCAATGTGCAGTTTAACCTCAATGTAAAACTATGAATATACTATAAATAATATCTCTTGGAAATGGATACCAAATTCATGAATGAAATCTATAAGAGTTCAAACTAGGACAACATTGTTTCTATACAACCCTAGTTAATGGAGGTGGTTTAATCCATGAATAATTTTGTATTCATAACTTTATGATTCATATCCCAGATACTAGAAATACCAAATAAAGGATACCAAACTGATAATTAATATAGAGACATTTTCATAGTATCCATTAGTGAGTCCAAACTGTAATAGAAAGAACAAAAAAACTAGAATGATATTCTATGCATAAATGGTATTTGTCCATGAGTGATCTAAGAAAATATCTTTCTCATCTATAATTAAATGTAGAAAGCAAAAATAGGAATGTGTTCCTCAAAAAACTATAATAGAAGTATCCACCCTAAACTAAAGATATAAATCCCCACTATACCATAACATGTGTCCCACAATATAAAGAAACATGGAAAATATCATTTGAACTCCATTAAAAATAAAAAATTTTCATAAAATATATAATTATAACCATTAAAATATATAAATAAATACACCATTGAATGTTAGTAACTATGATATTCTTGTATTAGAATCAATAGATAAAGACTAATATGAATTCTACCAAAGTTTTGCCACTGGAATGGACAAAGAGAATTGCCACCAATTTCACATCATGTGTATTTCCATTACCCACAAGACATATGCTCATACCTAAAATAATCATATTATAATTAAAATACTATTTATCTTACACATAGTATACATATCAATAAGAAATAATCATAAAATACACATAATTTATAAGGACACACCAACATAACCAAAAAAATAAGAAACAACCAAAAATCACTATCAATAACAAAATATTAATAAGAAAAAAACACAAAAACATATTCAGCCTTACAAGAAAAAAATAATATATAGCATTGAAACCATATCCATCACCACCATTCCAAATGAAAAATATACACACATATATTTCACTAGTATACTATCTAATTATTATTAATTTTATCACACCATAAATGTTTACATCCATTAATTAATATTTTAAACGCATTACTTAATAACCAAATCAAAACATCTCAATTTCCAAAAACCCTAACCAAAACATTCAATAAGTTTTAGTTGTAATTAAAATATAATGATATCTATTAAATATTTTTTTAAATTTAAGTACCAAAAATATATTTTAAATTTTAAACATAAATGTTCCTTAAAAATATTAAAAAGTTTGATATTCATTAAATAAAACATTATAAAAACCAAATATATATATATTTCAAAATATAAAATAACTATTTCAACAACCCATTGAGTGAGAAATTAAACAATAAAATTTAATAGATCATAAATTTTTCATGTTTTAATGACTAATAAAAAATTTATTTAATGTTTTGAAAATATTAAGAAATTTACAAAAGTGTACACATATTAATATATCAAAAAAATATTATTTTTATACACACATAGTTTTTTTAATTACACACATTATAATAATTAATTTAAACCTGATATTTCTCAATTTAGATTTCAAATTGACCATAAATAGTGACATTTTTAGTATACTTCATGGCCCATGATCTAATAATAATATATCTTATAAAATTAATCATTATAATAAGATATTAAATTCTTTAGTTACTAATTGTATATGTTACACTATTCATAGTGTTAGTCATGAATTACAAATTTTTATTTTAATTATAAATTGTAATGGCATGATATTCTATTGAAAATATCATGAAAAGAATGAAGTAAGATGTTATTGTTAAAAAATGTTTTTTGTCTAATGTTATGAAATAAATATCGAAATTAAAAATAAATAAATTTAAAAAAACATTAATTATGTCCAGAAAATAATAAATTTAAGACTAAATAAAAAAGATTCAATGATATGTAAATGTCATCAATGGTACTAGCATTGAAATAGTTGTTATGAATAGAAATGAAAAACCTAAACATGGAATTTTACATTTATATACATAATTTAAAATTTTGGAAATTATAATAAAATAACATGGGGTATAATTACCAATTAGCTAATTACAACTAATAAGATTTATTTGTGATTTTTTTCAGTTCTGTAAAAAAATGATGTTCATTTAGACTAGAGAACAAAAAAAGGACTAAACAAAATTCAATTCCATGAATAACAAGTACACAACAAAGATATAAATCATACATGCCATGTTATCAAAACTATTTCATTGAGAATATTAGTTTCCTCTATAGAAATCAATCTCATATTCATATATAAGTTTATCAAATCAACCTTTCCAAATCATCATGGATTAGAAATAACATGAATTATGTAATTATAGTTTGAATTATCATTATAATTCATGATATAATACTCTCAAATATAACACAAAACATTTAGGAGATAACTGACATAAAAGTGTCACAGAACAAATTTATACTGGGAGGACCCTCATGAAACAATGTTCAGCATTATGTGGATAACTATGTCATTTAATATTTTAAATTTTATATTCCAATGATAATTTATATTTTTCACTATCCTAATATAATGGAATAATCATGAATGACAACATTTTTATAATCCTTCCCATGACCAATTTCTTGGATAAAGGTGGAAGTGAAACTATCCTTAGGTGAGGTCACCAGGATACCAAATGTTGGAAACAAGTTCCAACGGTATACAAGATCACTAAGGAATTATTTTCCCTAGAATGTGAATAATGTGATGAAGAATTAAAAATATAAATCATACTATATGATGAAATAATTTAATGCAAAAATAATCAAAATAAAAAGTAACATCAGAGTAGCAGACATAAAGTAAAAGGTATAACCCTAGTATAATGAACGTAAAACAGAACTCAAAGACACAATAATTTTATCAACCCAAACATCATCCCATTAAGATCCATGATCAAAATTCATATCCCAATAACATTATTTCATAATCAATAACTAGTGAAGTATAAATCCTTTTCTTAAGTTTAACTCTATATAAGAAATCATTAAACTCTCCAAAGGGTTTAAACATGGGGTGAGTGTAAAACTCTATAGGTAATCTATAATGGATTCCCAACACATAGTTTAAGGGTTAAGAACATGTTATCAAATATCAATATGAATCAGTATGTAAGGGTATCAATAATATTTATCATAATAGAAAATTTTAACAAAAAGTTATTTAATTAAATCAATTGGATCATTCAATAATTTCACATGGAGTACCCATCCATTTTTCACACTCATACACCCATGCATACATAATTACTATCTCATTTCTCATGAATGGTGACCCGCAAAAACACTAATCATTACCTAGTGGATACCCATGTTCTACTTCCACATATTCTCATGTATGAAAAGACAATGTTACACTAATTCCATTTCATGAAATTATACCAAACACACATTCCCTGTTCACATCAAAAATAATTTCTATGAAAACTACTTTCTATCAAAAAAATTATCAAAAGGTTAACCTGAATTATTTAAAAACTAATGTTATTAGTAGTGAAATAAATGATGTTATCCAACAATTCTAGATATAGTTTTTAGAACATGAGGCCTTTTAGTTTTTTAATAGTAATTTTTGGAAATAAGACACTTACCTAACAATTGTGTATTCCAACAAAGAACACAATAAAACATCATGATCTAGTTTCACAGAATGTTTTCTTCAATAGATATAATGAATAATTCATAAAAATAATAATCGATCTTATATATATATATATATATAAATTATTATATGTATCATTCTAGTGAGATTAAATGAGAAGATCTTAGGACATGGATTTTATGTGGAGACTTGGAATTGATTCCCTATAACCAACACACATTGACTCATTAAATTTATAAATTTGACAAATGAAAACTAGAAAGAACACATATAGTAGTCATGGATTTCAAGTTCCTTTTATAATATGAGACTAATTTGATTTATAGAGTTAAAATACTTGTAAAAAATGTAAATTTCATAGTATGAAATTCACATCACATGGTTAGGATGCATATTTTAACAGACTGTGAGGAAACTGTATGCATGTTATTGGACATCACCCATGAAGCTTTATGGTTGTGCTACATGTATTGGATAACCATGTGGTAATAATGAACTTATGCTATCACTAAACCATACAATCACATAGTTGGTTCATATGTTTTTAAAAACCATGAACCTGTGGTGCTGTTCTCATTATTTTCACCAACAATGCTTCCCCAAGAATACATTAACATTATAGAAATCATACACCAATAGTGTACCTTTGTAGAGTGTTTTTATGTTTTTTATGGAGATATTTCATAGATAACCAAACCATTATCTAATAGTGCCCCTGAAAAATCACTTCGAATACACACCAAAACCATTATGAACCTTCTTAAACTAAACACATGTAATATAATAAAGGAAAATAAATAATGAAATTGAAATATAATTGAGATCATGGGTGTAACATCTAGAGAGAATTTCTGACTTCAATTATAATCTTTTTAAGAAATAACCTAATTTAAAATAATTATTCATCAACATAATAATGAATAGAATATATAATGGGTGCATATAAAAAATGAAGACAATGTTTTACAGTGATTTAAAAATTATGTGCCCTTGTTTTCCCCATGAATGATTTCATATGACTAGTTCATGTATTGTGATGTATCTTTTCATTTATTTGGGAAGAATATATATATATATATATTAAATTCAACTTATCCAAAACATTCTATTAATTTATCCGAGAAAATAAGTAACTATTTTGACCATTGAGAGTAGTAATAACCATCTATAAAAGATCGTACCATTTAAAAATGAGTAAAAAATTTTAAATGATTTTATTTCTTGATAATAATAATGTTCAAATAATCTTATCCTAAAAATTAAAAAAATAAAATCCTATTTAAATATATGTATTTTCATTTCCACTCTACCATCTTCTCTAATTTCAAAAATGAAATACCATTCATGAAGCGTATAAATAATTTCATATGAATAATCATCAACTATATAAGTGTACATGGAATTTTTAAGAGAATACATGATCTTTATATGATTATAGGGGACAACAGAAGTGTAAATAAGTCAACTGATTTGGTGAATTAGAATCAAAACCCTAAAAATGAAATCAGACAAGTAAACATGATTTTTTAATATTAAACATGGTTGTATAAAATTAAACATTTACATCAGAAGAGTATAATATAATTTGAAAAGAGTAATTAAAATTCACAAGAATAAAATTCAACCTCAGAATAGAAATATATTACAAAATATGAATAAAATATATTGTTAAAATCCATGATTTAAAATATTTTAAGAGTCATTTAATACATAGAAACTTTTCCCTCATTAAATGAATAATAAAAAACAATAAAAACAAATATAAAAGAATATAAAAACATATTTAACACAATTTTAAAAAAAGTATTAGTAAAATAGACAGGGTTGTTATGTGAATCAAAACATAGTATATAATTACAAATATTTGATAAAAATATTATTTCAAATAATATCAACCTTTTGATAATAAAAAACCATAAAATTTAAACAAAGCAATTCCTAAGTGTTAATAGTTTAAAATTTTAATACAATAGGAATGTAGTTAGGAAATTAGAAATAGTCGATATTGAAATATCAATAAATTCAATATTTTTTATTCTAAATATTTATCCCACTATTATTATTTAAAATATAATGTATGTAATAGAAGATAATTAAAAATTTTATAGAATAATGTTGTAATATTTTTATTTTATAATGTTGAATTGAGAAATTATATTTCCATTAACTTTTATTACAAGAATAATAATTTAGAGACATAGATAGTTGATTTATTTAATGAAATAATTATGAATATGAAGAAAAATATAAAATGATAAATATCATGGAATTGAGTTATGTTTAATAGGTGGATCAACAGACCACTTCTATAGTGAATGGTTATAAAAAATTTGAATCATCGAGATTTTTTTACACCAGTGAAGGACTTGTCCCTTGAAGGCTGTGTTGGAATATATATGATCTAAACATTCAAATATGAAACATTTTCTATCATTCCATTATATAAGAGTAAAATTATATTTAACAGAAGAGTTTACATCTTCTCACAAATTATATGATTATTTTCTATTGATATTTATCATTTCCATATCTCAATCAATGTTTGATTTGGTATGTGAAAAAAGAATTTAATGCTCCATCTTGTTTTAACAAATCATTCTATAAAATTTAGTAAATGGTTCCTCTAATTTGGAATTTTATAAACAATTTTGTGAAGAATATTGAATCTCTTTAATGTACTCACATTAAATTAATATCAAAGAACTAAATATAAATTCCAATGGGAGTTTCCACTTAAACTTCATATTTTACCTATGTTATCCTTGTTTATATAAATATTTTTAAAATTAATGAAAACCTAAAATTCAGTTCTCGAAATTGTAAAATATTTATTAGAAATTGGTTCATCCTATTTTTCCTAAAAAATGATAATATATTTTCTTTTAGTTGAATATCTTTAATTTTTATACTATTTAGATTTAATATCCAAAGACAATGATTCAGATTCTGAAAAATATAAATCATCTAGAGTCTCAAGAATTTTAATCATTCAGAAAAAGGTTTTTTTATTAAGATCATATTATTCCATAGTATGTTTCAAAACTATTAAATAGATCCCCAAATATTAAACCCAAAAAATATTTATCAAAGTAAGAACTTATTTACAAAATAAATTAATTTATTTAAAAATAATTAAAATATTTATTAAATCTTCATTCCAATCTCTTCAATTCATTGAAAAAATTATTCCTCATAACTTGATTTTTCATTCAGGGAAAAATTTCATGTTATAATGATAAAACCCTAGTATTAAACATACTAATTTTTCATATCGTTTATGTTTCCATTCTAAGTTTTAAAGGAATTAAACACAAAAAAATAAGAGATCTGATTAAGGAGGTTCTATTTTTTTATAGTTGCATGCATTGAATATTAATAATATCAAATACATTATCAAAAAATTATTTTGATAATATTTTTTATTTCAAAACCTTATAATAAAATCTTATAATATAACTCTCATTAATTTTTCTCAACACTCCAAAAGTTACTGAAAGTTATTACTTTAATATTTTTATCTCAATATTAAAAAATTTAATTCTAAAGTGGATTCTACACAAAAATTATAGGATTACCCATAAAATCCTTAACTAAATCCATTAATTTCAATAGAAACATCACTAATAGATGATGTAATATTTTAAACATCTCAATTTATTGGTTTCCATACCAATATAAATTCACTAGGTTGAACTTCATAATCTTCTTTAAATTCATATAGACTATCATTAGGTTCAAAAAAATCCACTCTCTCTATCAATAGATCCTACTAATAGAACCGTAATTTCAATATCAACTTGAACATAATTCTCTTCATCATCCTTTTTTCATCCAATGTATTAATAGATCTATCAATTGCAACCACAAGTAATCCAACTAACTCAATAATTACTATCGCATTAGGCTCTTCCTCTAGTAAAGTAATGACCTCAACACTCATCAAATTCACTCACTTTTTTTCTAAAAACAATAATATTCATATATGTATACATTGATTATTATTTGTTCCTCATAATCTCTACTAATAAAGAACATTTTTTTATCATACATCATATACTAAATCTCATTCATGTCTTTATATTCCTTTTCATACAGGACTACTAGTATTCTTCAATATTGTATAAGATTAAACATATTATCTTTATTATTATTATTATAATGCATATACATTGAAAATTTTCATAGGAAATTAACGTTATTATCATCCAAAAAATGATATAAAAGATACATTTCCTAAAAGATAACCATTTAAAATTTTCTTATTCACTATGATATTTTTAATGAATAAAAATATAAATAATTCTTTTCTCATTTTCTAGATCCTTTATAGGTTTCTTCCCAACATATTATGTCATAAAAGGAATAGTGATAATATCATTAAAATTTATATCATCTTCATTAAACAAAATCACATTAAAAATTTAAATTCAAATTAACTATAAAATGTTTTGTCCATCTACTTATATGAAAATTATATGTTTTCTTATATACCTTGAAAATAACTACCTCAAAATTTTGACAAAACATAAAATTATCATTTTTCATAAAACTCACAATCCTACTTCGCGAATATATATTTTAAATATTTCTCAACCAAAAAATATTTCATTATTGAAAATTTAAAAATTGCAGTATTATCAAGTCATACATATTCATATATACATGGTTAAAATCATTAATGTGTAAAAATCATTTATCCAAACTCACAAATGTAACAATATTTGAATTCATAAAGTTAATATCAGTACCATCATTGATTTTATCATTCATAGAATAAATATTAATGTATTTATGATAGTGTTAAGGTTAGAATTGAAATAATGGCTTTGGTTGTTTTCTTAATAAAATGTATCGTTCGATCCTATAGATTTAAATTGTAATGAATATATAATAACTCAATCGATGCACAAATATACAATAACAAGTAATGAAATGATATTGACGAAAAAAATAAATGATATTTCACAAATATAAATAATATAATTCCAAATAATCAATTTTCAAACATAATATATAAATATTAATTATATATAAAATTAAGGAAAAATAATTATTTTAAAATCATCCCAACTCACTCTAAATAAAATAAAAGTTCTCTATAGGGAAATTATTATATTAACATATCTTCTAAACAGTTCTTTGTATTAATATATTCTATATTAATATATCCATTTCTAGTGTGATCTTTCAATAAATAAATCCTAATTTAATTTTGTTTTTCCTGTAATCTCTTATTATATATATATATAATTCTTTTATTCTCACACATGATACATTCACAATCAAAATATAACGCAAATTCAATTTAGTTTTTCTCCATCCACAATACTTGTTCACAATAACTACCAGTATCAAATAACCTCCCTTTAGTAATTTAGAGTATAAATGAGTATTTTTATTTTTTGACTAGTAAAATAATGATTTACCAAAAACATATGATGGTTTTTGAGATGTTATTTCAATATAATATACCACTCAAATAATTTTTATCAAAATGTGAAATAAAATAATATCAATATACTTTTTCAAGATGAAAGTAAAGGGAAATTAATCCTCTCAAACATATTAAAATTATTTTGATGTAATATAAGTGTGGTTCTTTTTGATTACATTGAAATATGGAATAATGAAATACAAAAGACATAATGTTTAGATAACATGTTTTTCAATTCAAAAATTAGTAAATTAGATCCCTACATCATTCAAATTAAGTGTAATATTCAAACTCATAGAAAGAGTGTATGATTTATTGTTATAAATTCCAATAC
Organism: Viscum album; assembly: GCA_963277665.1. Lineage (NCBI taxonomy): Eukaryota > Viridiplantae > Streptophyta > Magnoliopsida > Santalales > Viscaceae > Viscum > Viscum album. Next base: position 1,772,225,342 of record OY728163.1, on the reverse strand, counting down.
ATTTAGGAAATTTATAAATAAATTTACATTGATTATGGACATTTCAAATTCTTTTATGAAATTTTTTAAAATTAAGAATTAAATTATACTCTCTAATTACACAATTCGCAATAAATTGTTGAATTTGTTTAGAAAATTCATTATAAAACTTCATTTTAGTTGAGCCTACCTACAAATCATTTTTTTTTGATTTTCTAATGGCTGGTTTGAGGGTAGACGGTTCCCCTGAAACCGGTTAAGGGTTTGCCGGTACCGGAAACACTACAAATCCACATCACCACTTTAGTTGAGTCGAAGGATATATCTTCCTTTAAAATTTAAATGAGAAGAATATTAATAGGTGTTTTTATTTAAATAATATATTATTTTAAAAAAATATATTAAAAAATTGAAAAATAATAATTCATCCTTTTAGTTTTTGAAATAATTGATTATTTAAAAATATATAAAAAATTAGAAAGTGTGAATATAGAAATAATAAAGTGGAGATTTTTAAAAATAAGAGGTATTTCAACATAAAATTCCACATAATGGGACCATTTAAGAATAAATATTTAATATCCATCTTTAAATTTTAAAAATTCATTTAAGATGCGCAAGAGTGAATGATTATATCAGTTTCTGACCTGCATAGACATGTAAGGGTCTCCATATGATCTGTTAATTCATCTTTATTTTAACCATTAAAAACTATTATATCATTGTAACTAGTAATTACTCATAGATCATATTTATTATTTATTTCAACACTTTTCACACCAATAATTGGATAATCAGAGGTTATATCAACTTGTTCTAAAACCTTGTTTCACATAAACTAGTTTATCACATCATTCAAAGATAAAACCAATAAACTATCACCCATGTTCTCATCTCACTAATTTATTTTAACCTATGATATATAAATAGAGTTAAAAATAATTATAATATTCCATATAGTTGAAACTCAATCATCTAGGATCATTATAAAAGTTTCTAACGGTTGGTTTAATAGGGTTCTAGTACTTATAGCTATCACATAATTATGTTCAGGGTTTCTAACAATTCAATATTGTGTTTGACATGGCCGTTTACCAAGTCATTATATTTTTTTGTAATTTTAACATTGTACTCTCATTTTGTCCAATGAATCGGTAAGATCATAAATGAATATTTTTTATCAAATGGATATATTTCAAAACAAATCCATATAGTTGATTTAACTAATACCATTAAATTCAAAATACAAACATTAAATATTTATGATGTAGTGCAATAACCAATAAGGTTTCATTTATTAAAATTTGGATAAAACCTAAAAATTTATTACTTAAGGTTCATGATTATTAACCATTCATTGAAAAAAATTAAATTATCATATTTTTTTTATTATTCTATATCCAATATGGTGTTTTATTTAATATAGGTAATATTATAACTCTTATTATGAAGTAAAATGTTGTGTTTCTAGTAGGATTTAGAAAATGAGTAGGAATATAATATTCATTTAACAATAATCTATATATTTAATTCAATGTATAATTTTACTATTTAGTAAATTCATTATTTTGAGGCGTTTATGGGGTTAATAATGTTTGTTGAATACCATTATTTTTTAAAATGAGTTGAATTAATAATTTTAAAATTATATTATATGGTTAATTCATAATGAAACAATTTCAACATATTTTTTAAAATTTATACCCCTCTAAAAAAATTGCGAAGATAACAAAAGATTCATTATTAGTCCTCATAATATAAACCGTTGTAATTAAAAAAAATGAAGAAAATATAATGAATTACTTTTCACCAAATCCAATTATTCTTGATGGTCCAAACAATTCAATATATATAAGTAATTATATTTTATAAGTGACAACCTCAATGATTGATTTAAAATATGACGTATGTTTCTTTCCTATTTTACATGAATTGTATAACTTATTAATATCAACTTATATATATGAGAACAAAGAAATCAAATTATTCTTATATAACTTCCCTCTAGAGTAAAAATTAAAATTTCCACAACACCTACTCAAAATCCATGATTCATTAATTCCATCATTTTAATAATTAAATATTTTTACAATTAAATTATTCCTCGAAGTCTGGACATCTATGTCCATTAAATATATTATATCTATTCAAAAAAAGTAAAATATCAATTACTAGACAAAAATATTATATTACCATTATCATAGAGATGAGTGGTAATTATCATATTATACATAAATAATTCAATATAATGAAATTCATTGATGAGGAAAAATAATATATTTAAATAATTTCTATTCTAATGATTATTCTGTTTTCATTATTAAAAAATGGGACATATAATACATTACTCATTACAAATTAAATAAAATTTGAGAAATATCTTCTCATATATCGTGGATATCTATTTTTCATATTCCATATTGCGTGGATGTTTCTTTTCCTATTACCCAAACAAGTAAGAAACCAATAGTTATTTTTGGTACCAAAATTCTAAAAGATCTAGTATTGTAACATGTTATGCATATGGGAAACTGAATCTATCTACAATGAGTAAAATTTATATTTATAATGGTATATAAATTTATTACAAATATAGTACTCATAAACATATAATTTTTTTAATTTTTAAGTTGTAGTAATTAGAATTATGTCTAGAAATTCTACAACCAACACAAGTAATTTTATACATTCTACTACTATTTCTATAATGAATAAAACAAATTAAATATTGTATAAAATTTTCACTATTACATGAATTACACATAATAAATATATTATAATTATTATATTAGTGAATTTGATTCATATAAGCCTCCTTTCCCAAATATACATGTAGATAACTTTAACAATTCAAATTTAGGTAATAATTTTGTAATATTTTTATCATGTAAAAAATATATTTAAAAATATTTATAAAATTATACTTCAATCAATGATGTTTTTTAGAGATGAATATTTTATCCCCATGATTAATATCATGATTTCTTCTTAATTATTTTTCCATATTTTTAATAGATTTGTATTTTTCTTCTAACTTGTAAAATGATTCAATTAATTCTTCAAAGGGTTAATTTTTCAATCTAAATAAATATAGATTGGATTAAAAAATTTAATCCTCCTCTATATGAGTCTTGAATCAAATATTAGCATTTGTATTGCAATTTTTATATTTTGAATTATATTTTTAATCACTATTGGATACTTTAATATAAATTTGGGATACTTTCATATCTATTTTTTCATCCATTTATACTAGATTACATTTTAATATTTATCACAAATTTACACCTCCGTTTATGTTTAGAGAAGTGATAGAAAATATGACCAAGATTTACGCATTCATAACATCTTACATAATTTATATTTTACTCAGTTCTCAGGAAAATATTAAAGTACTTCTAGAATTATCTTATCATCAAGTAAATATTATTAAACACCATTGAAAACGGAGTAAGTTCATCACCAGAATTTGAATAATTATATTCTATATTATTAGATGAATAAAATAATTCCCCTAAATCAATTTTCTCACATTTTCAATTAGATATATTAAAATTGAAATTATACTTTTAAATAAAACTACATTCGACTAGCTTATCTTTTCTATGACCATCATACATTACGTGTTCTCAAATTAAATCCTTCATACAAAAATCATTAATACTTATAGAGTATATAATAACTGTAGATATTCAATTATATTTGGTAGGTGAAACATTAATAGAATTTAATAGTTAATATGGTTATTGAATCCTAGCTCACACATAAGAAGCACCATTTACAGTTTATATATTCCTTAAGAATATTCGAGTTAATATCTCCCCTTAAGAAATTGAATGTGTTAAATTTAAACTTTGTTGCATCTGAAAATAATTTTTTGACATTTTTATTTCATTTATACACATATGTAATGGTGTTCACATGTACATTTATAAATATCACGTTGAATCACTATTAAAATAATTAGGTTTGATTCCATAGATAATAAGAACCATACCTTCAAAATTAAAATAATATTCAGCTTCTTGAATAGATTTCATCAATAAACAATAATAGTTGGAAACATGTACAATTTTAAAAAGGATGAATAGACATTAAAACCATTTTTATTTAAATAAATTAAAAACACTACCTTTCAACAACAAAATTTTTAATTGTTAAGGTAGGAATCCATAATAGTATACCTTACTTCAATTGAGACATCTATTATAAAGGATCTATAAACATTAGTTGAAAAAAATGTAAACTGTTAAGGATCATTCTATAAATCCCCGCCAATTCAAAGAACTACGGTATAATTACTCGTGATTATGGTGAATTGAGTTATATAATGAAAATAAAAATTTACCATATATTATTTAACTATTTTCATTCCACAATCATTTATTAGAAATTAAATAAAAATAAAGGTAATGATAGTATATGTTTTTATTGAAGTTCTAGGATACAAGAAAAACCTTTAGTGTGCTCCAAAAATTATCTATATGATACTGATGATTTTATAATACTTATTTTAATGGGATAGAAAAAATAACAACATATATTTATTACATGTTAAAAGGGCTGAAATTAATTTTCTAGGTCTCTCTATTTTTTAGAATAACATCCAGTGATAAAGACTAAATAAATTTTTAAAATCCAAAATTTTAAAAGTGGAACCCCATATTAGATTGGTTATATGAAACAAAACATATTGAATATAACATAATGTAACACCTTGAGAATTTAAGATATATTTCATATTATGTAAAATTAGTCTCTTTGATAGCTTGTGATGCTTGAATTAAAAGGCTAAAATGATATGTGATACCCAATTAAAATATTATTAGGAGCATATTAGTATACCCCTTATGTTTTTTTTATAAATATAACTATATAAATTAGTAAACTTTATATGGTTTAAATGTGTATAAAAAATATATTTTTATCTATTTATTAGTTTAAAAATAATAACCATTTGAATGAAAATGAAATGTTTTCTGAAAAACAGTATTTTCATAAATGGTGGTCGATTCGACATTTACAAAAATAATTCAATTAATTTATACAACATTTAGAAAATAATTTTTAAAATGTAATCATAATTATTTATATATATGTTTGTGTGTGTGTGTGTAAAAATTATATTTTGGTGAATTTTGGATAATTTTTTGAAAAGATTAATTTTTTGATGACTTCTGAAAAATTATGAATTTTTTTAAAGAATGCCATCCATGTCAATTATTTGAAAAGATAAATTATATATAATAAAGTGGTTTAAAAGACTTATTAGTTAAATAATATTAAAATTTAACTAATTAATTACATTATAATCAATTCCATACGTAATTATTATATAAAAACATTTTATGAATTTGAAATTGTTTTTGGAAAACATGTTGTTCAACACGCCATAACGTTTAATTTTATATTGAATTAAGAAACATAAATGAATTAAATTTTTAAAAATGGATTTTTTATTTGGTATAATAGTTATTTATATAATATAATAAGGTGAATTTAATTTTATATGATAAAAAAGTGTAAAATTTTAATATTAATTATATTAGTAAATATATAAATTAGTTTACTACGGATTTAATCTAAGAATATAAGGGTTAAAAATGACATAAATATTTTAAAAAACCAATTGGATATAATTATTTAAAACATATCAACTATAATGTTTTATAATTACTAATTTTGGAGATATATTTCTTAATCAAAACTAAATTGTAACTTTTTCTTTTCAAAAATTTCACGTTTTTCCTCTACTCCGCTTATAAAAGGCCACCCACTCTCCTCTAATTTTGACACATAAAAACCCATTTATTTCATCCAATAACTACCCAAATATATTCATCAATCCAATAAAAACATTATAAAGGAATTTTCTTGTTAAAAAATAAAATCATCAAAATATTTAGTTATAAACTTATTTAGATTTCGAAAGAAGTGATAAAATTACTAACTCGTATATTTGTTTTATTTCTTCTTCTACATCATTGAAATTTTATTATATCATGCTAATATAAAAATAAAATTTATCCCATATTTTATGATTTAATTATTTTAATGGAATAACTTATATCTATATCTACTTTCATTAAATAGAAAATGAAACCATTAATCATGTGTATGTAGACAACTGTCTCATAATCCGATGTAATTCTTTTCAATCACCACATTTCAATTGTTTATTTATTTAATAATTTAAAATATATATATATATATATATATTAGTAATATTAATTATATTATAATAAATATGGAATTATGATATCATATATACCATCTTACTTTTCATACTGTAGGGGGTATATAATAACATCGCTCATGAGAATAGCAGACTACCACCCACAAAGAGATGTGGTAATTTTTAATCTTATTATTAACAAGGACTTTAGTAAAGATAATTTTAATTAAATTTTTGTGATATTTATGACATTAACATACTCATGGATATATAATATCACATATAACTTCTTAAATTTCAATTCATAGGAAAACAACGATGTCATTTGTGTGTACGTGTGGACTATTGCCGCCACATAGTGATGTGAAACGATTTTCATTTTATTTTTAAATGGATGGTAATATGGATGAATTATATAATTATTACTGATATATATAAATCATAATAATAATTTATAAAATATTAATTATTATTTATTTTTCTTTTTTTTCAGATATCGAGAAAAATGAAAACAATGTTCATGCATACGTACGGCTTACCATCTCTATGAGTGGTGTAATACAATTTTATAAATATATTTATAGATTAATATAAATAAATATATGGTGAATATATATAATATTTATATCATGGATTAAATTATGGAGGTGATGTATCCATTATCAATGTAAAATTACTAATATAATTAAACTGAAACATATAAGAAAAATTAAGCTATTATCACATTAAAAATTGATTTTTACAAATAATGTTTATTTAATGGGTGATGAAGGAATATAATTAAATCACATATTTCATGAGATATGAGTGAATTTTTATTTAGTATCTTTCTAATAATCCTATAATTATTTTATACTGTGTTTAGATACATATAAAAGAAGTCAAATCTAAGTTAAGGGTTTCTCGACTCACTTTTACTTCCTTCAGACATATACCATATTCACCGCTTATTCCATTTTATGGTTTATACACTACATGATATGATATTTTATATCACTAATAAAATTATCTTTAACTTATTCAGCTTTCCACTTTTTATTATTTACTTTATGGGTATAATGATTCAGAAGATTCCAAACTTGTAAGGGTTTATTTCACAATCTCATAATTATTCAAGATTGTTTATGCTTATGTATCCCTTTTGGAAATTATTGTGTATTTATGTCTTAAATATATTATATTTTCATCTCATATGTTTGTTCAGGAAATATGAATTTAATAGTCATATTTCTCCTCTCTGTGGTATATAAAATTATTGATAAAATATTTCTAATAAAAGAATACTTCATTTCACACTTCATTCAAAAATACATTATTTTTCCAAATCCATGATTTATAAAAATGTTCTAAAAAAGTTTTAACATTATCCATATGATTTATTAATGAAAAGTTTAATCATATATTAATTTTTACAATTTATTTTTGAAATAAATCTTTTTTTCATTTTCCAAATAAAGAATGTTTGTATTTTACTAAAAATATAGTTGTAATCATTGTTTTAACTTGAACAACATGATCATAATTTATTACTATCATGTACACTAAATATTTTTAATATTACTTTATAATTTATATATATTATTTCTACGTAAATAAATTTCCAGAAATATTGTGAAAATTTATTAATAAAATAATTATTTCCAATGTGAAATGTTTATTTTTGGTAAAAAAATGTTTTCAATGATATTTTTCTGGTATTTCTCATCATTAAAGACACCAACACTTTTTTTGATATTGGTATATTAGGGATATGTTTTATTAAGTCCACCCTCATTATTTATCTGGATAGTTTATGATTAGTTTGACTAAGGATGTGCACTTTTTTTACCATTCAACATATTACTCTATATATTTTATGAAATTGATGATTGAAATGGGTAAGTATTAACATTTTATATGATAGTATTTCAATATAAATGATTATGTTATTTATGTTTCAACCCTTTCAAATGGGGAATCATTAGAAATATGAATTGATGGGTGGGGTTCAAAATTAAATATCCCTTTGATGACACAACATTTATCATAAGATAAATTAGTTGGCCAAATTGAAAATGATTGTGTCTGTTGTTTTATATTATCTTGTGAACAGTCTTGATAATAAGTTTCATGTGTCTTATTTTTTGAAATTTCAAATTATGAGATTAGTTATTAATTTCAATGTGATTATTTAATTAGTTTTAATATCCATGGATATATTTCAAAGTAATATTATTATTTATTTTTATTTAGGTACTCGTCATTTATTCTTTTCAGGTTATGATAAATTTATAGTTTAAATGGACCGTGTTTTAGTTATTTACCATTCCATATTGGATATTATTATTTATTAATCATATCTTCTTCTGTATTTATACATTTTCTGAGAATCTTAGATCAAACATTTATAACTTTTTAGTTTCCCCATGATACCAAGATGTGTTTTTTAATTGAAATGCAATGATATGATCATGGGAATAATGTCATTCTAAAATAAAACACTTTTTGTGTATTATGTTTTCAAATTTATGTGAAATTAAATTATATATATATGGTTTACTAGGACTAATAAAAAATTGTCCATTCAAGATGTGATTCCTTGTATATGGTTCCAATGTAATAAAGTATACACCAACAAAGATTACTAGAGTTAGTGTGTTAACAGCTGGTGTCAAAGAAAGTTTAGTATAAACCATGAAAACTAGATTTAGGAAATGATAAATTATATAATATAACACTATGATTTAATTTAAGGATAAGTATACTTATAGGATAACATCCTAAAGATTTGGTAATTTTTATATTATAGGGGTTTCCTTGAAATAAATCCATTTTTTGTTATAAATTGTGGATTTGTTTATGCTACAGATATACACATAGGTAATAACATTAAAAAATATACATCAATATTGAACTGATTGTAACCTAATACACAACATTATGCCTTACAACACACCTAGTTCGACACTCTTGGGTGATATTTATGGGTTAATTCACATTTTATTAAAAAAATTATGAAGTAGTTTAAAATATTTTTATGATTTATAAATGTTCAAAGGAAACTATGTTTATGATTATGATATTATCCATGATTTAATTTCTTAATAAATGTTAAGTGTTTCACTATATTTGGTATTATAAATTATTCTAGATCATGTTATGATCTAATATAGTTTATTACATTATTTTTATATAGAACCTAGTATAATAATAGTTAACTATATCAATACATTTAATCAAATGATTACGTATGATTTTTTCCCTAATGAGATTAATTCAGTCCTTGAAAGGATACTAGTATCCCAAACCTTTTAATAATACTAGGACATTATATCATGTGAAATAAATATAGAGATAGTTTTATATTTTTATTATTTCTTTGAAGGGAATAATGATAAGAAGATAATAGTGGAGAAAAAAATAGATAAGGTGATGATGGGAATGAAAGAATTTCCCCATGCAAGAATATTCAAAATAAATAGCCTAGTACTTTCATGAAGGTAGTGAGAGTTTTCTATAAATCTTGAGAGAAATTACATCATGAAAATTGATTAAAGGACAAGAAATAAACCTTTTTTATTTAGTCTTTAATCTATTAGGGAACTATACAAACAAAATCTCTATGTATCTTGGGAATATATATCAGAAGAGTCCAATTGATCAAGGTAAATCTAATGATATTTATATGGATATAGAATAATGACTAATGTTATTTTGTATTTGGATTCAAGAATTATGTTATAAGAGTATTTTATCAAATATATACTTGTTATAATAATTTTTCAATGTTTTATGATGGTACTATAGCTCTTTTTCATTAAGGATGAGAGAGAATATATAGAAGGGTAATAGTGACCAAGAAATGTGATTCAATGGAAAGTTGAAATTCTTGTAAAATACTTGATTGGGGGAATATAACAATTCATATGTATTTGATGTTTAGATAATAATGATAAATATATTTTTATTGGATAGTGTTGGTGACATGGAAATTGGTTTGTGATTTATTTGATTAAATGATATTTTTTTAGTTTACTATATGTTTGAAATTATAGAATACATTTGAAAACCAGAGATATTATTTTTAGAACAATTTATTTTTTTATTAAGGTATTATGATAATCATGTTATCCACATATTTGGAATGTGATAATGTGTTTTACCTTATATTGTCTGGGGAACCAAATGTTTATTTAGTGAAATCCCTTATACATATTTAGACATTTATTTGTTTCATACATATTTTGGATAGTTATTAAGGTTAACTATGTCGAGAATGGATTATTATGAACATTTGGTTTTATTGGCTAACTTGTGTTAAACATTTTGGTATTAAAAAATATCTAGAAACTAGAGGAATATCATTTCATTACTTTTTTGAACCAATGATCTGTTAAATGTTAATTTTAGTACATCAATCATAACAATTCATATTGGATATTTTGTTTTCATATAGTAATATATGAGGTATGAATTTTTCAAATCATGACCCAAGGATGAAATTATAATTATATTTTTTAGTGTTTTCTATCATAATGGAAACAAAATTCCTGAAATCTATGAAATGGGTTTTGAAAAAAAAGCTACCCTAGTATATTAATTTTATATGAATCAAATAGAATTTTAATCTATAAAAAACTATGTCCTTAACTTTATATTAATCAATAACTTTCTTGTGATAAATGATATCTATCACCCTCAATTAATCCATTGGTGTTTGAATTCTCTTCCTTGTTTAAGTCTTTAATTCCCAATAATGTTCTCTGACTTAGAAACCAATAAATGTGTTAGTCTTGATAACATTCTTACATAACATTCTATCTTATCAATTGGATGTTTTATATAAAATTTTTATGGTATCTGTTTCCAATAATGGTATTTTTTTAAATATAAAACCTTTTATTACAAATATTAGGATTAAATATTGGGGGTGTAATTTATTTATTAGGTTAGAATGTAACACCTTGAGATTTTAATAGTGGGAAACCATTTTTGATAGTGTATATGAAACGAGACACTAATAATATTGGATAATGTAACAACTTATGTCTTTTTATTTTATTTATATTTAAATAAATTTAATCTCTTTGATTGCATCTGATGCACGAAACACTAATTTTAGATGAAGAAAGATAATATATTAAAATATTATTCTAACAATTACAACCTAGCTATTAGGATGGAGTGTATGATTATAAAAGTATAAATTATGAGAAATTATATGTTTTACACATTTATAAATTTTATTAAATTATTATTTAAATATTATAAATAAAATTCAAATAATATAAATAAAAGGAATTCTTTTTCAAAAAAACATTATTTTTCTAAAAGGAGCTATAGTCATGCTTTACGAACATAATTTAAAATTTATTTTTTCCATTTTTAGAAAATTTATTTTAAAAATAAAATTTATTTATAAAATATAAATTTCATATTTATATTTTGGTCAATTTTTATAATAATATGAAAATATTAATTTCCTAATGAATTGTGAAAGATACTGAATGTTTATTAAAAATTGAATTTAAATTTGAATTATTTGAAATGTTTAATTATAATTTAAATTTTTTCACTGCTGAATTATTAAAATTATAATAAAATTTTACTAATTTAAGTCTCTATAATTAATTTCATATTGAATTTCAATATTAAAACACGTCAAACATTGGAATGTTTTTCGTCAAAAAACCCACTTTTTCAACGTTCATGTAGAATTAATTTTAAATTGATTACTTCCACATATATAAATTAATTTTGGGAAATTTAATTTTATATTTGGAATAATCATAATTTATATTTTTTAATAAGGTTATCTTAATCTTTTACTATAATGAAAAATGAAATAAGTAAAAATATTTTCTATGGTTAAGGTAAAAATGGGTTTATTATGGCGTTAAACTAAAAAGATATGGGTTAAAATGACCTAAATATTCCTAATAAAAAATTTATGGATTTTTTTTTGAATTTATAAACTCTAATATTTATTAATGACCCATTTTTGAATATTTTGGAATGATAAAAACGTGAGTATCACTTTTTCTTTTCAAAAATACCAAGTGACTCCTCTCCCCTACTTATAAAAGGCTACACCCTCTCCTCTACTATTTAAACTTAAAACCCCATTATTTCATCCATGTTCATCCCAAATAAACTCCTTACTCCTATAAAAAACCTAGAGGAATTTTTTTGTCATAATTTTAATCTAGTGTATATTTAGGTACAAATCTAATAGAGTTCTCTAATAAAGATAAAAATTTATTAAAATGAATATTTTTTATTTTCATAATGAACCTCCATCAAATATTATTAAAAAATGAGAAGATAATTAGAATTTTATCCCCTATATAAATATATTTTATTATATTAATGAAATAACATAAATCCATCTCCACTTCCATAAAATGGAAAACATAACCATTTATCTTGTGTACAGTAGACTGCTGCCTTGTGAAATGTTGTAAAATGTTTTCTATCACCACCTTTAAAGGATATATATAATGATGGGTTTAATTTATTTATATAAAATTTATTAAATTAATGTAGCTCGATAATCATTATATCAGTTATACCTTCAAACTTTCCATTTCATGGGGGGGTACGATAACATCACTTGTGTGTACAGCAAACTACCACCTCACAAAGCAATGCGATTATTTTTTTGCATATTCCTGATGTGAAAAGTAGTAAGGATAATGTTAATGAAATATATGTGATAATTATTACCCAAAAACACTTCTATAAAACAATGTAATATATGACTTCTTACATTCCAATCCATTGTAAAATAATAATGTTTCTCATGCGTAAGCATGGACTACCACCACTATGTTCCGATGTGAAATTTTTTTCATTTTATTTCTAAAAGGATATTGATAAAGATGAATTTTATAAATATAATTAAAAAATATGACATAATAATGATTATTTAAGCCTAATTAATAGTTATTTTTTATTTATTTCCATCCACAGATAAAAAATGAAGCAACTTTCATATGTATGTACATCATTCCATCTCTATGAATGGTATAATATATTTTCTATCTCTATAATTTATAGATTAATATAAATATATGTAATGAATGTATATATATTAAGATCATTATTAACACTCTATAATTGATTGTTCCACGATCAATGTAAAAGTTATGAAATTACTAAATAAACATATATGAAAAACTATAAAATTTTAAGATGAAACAATGATTATAATAAATAATTGTTATTAAATGGGTGATAAGAGACTATATATAATTCAAATATAGTATGAGATATTTGAGAATGTTTATTTAAATTATTTTTATTAAACCAATATTTTTTTATAAGACATTTTTATACATAAAAAGGTTGTCGAACCTGAGGTAAAGGATTCTCCCCACACTTTTACTTCCATGTGAAAAATTGAATATTCACCGCATAGTCTATTTTGTGTTGTATATACACCATATTTTCATATTTTCTTTCCAAAATCCAATATATTTTCATATCGTCTAGTTATTCATGATATTTTCAAGTATTAGTACCTTTTTCCATAAATTTGGTACTTAAAAGTATTTATAAACTGTTTTCCTGAAAAGCTATCTTTATTTCTCTCTTTGGTCAAAAATTCATTTTCTTCCAAAACCATGTTTCATATAAATGTTTTCAAAACAGTTCAAATGATTTATTAATAAAATTTTTACATTTATAATAAATTTTATAAAAAAAATTAATGAATTTTCATTTTATTTTTTAAGAAGTCTCATTTGTCTGTTAACAAAAAAATTAAAGGAATATTGGTTTTAACATATATAGCTTGACCAGAATATTTTTCCATCATGAAAGCTAATTATATAAAATAATACATTTTAATATATAATTTTTTTTAAATTTAAATGTTATTTTCAAAATGTTTTGTGAACTTTTAGTTTTAAAAATGTGATTTTTAAAGTGAAAATTTGACTTTCCTCAAAAATGATTTTAATTACATTTTAATGGTATTTATATTCGTCAATGACATAAGACCCATATTATACTTACATTTCTTTGGGGATATATTTTATTTATAAAATTCTTATTATTTATCCATATGGTTAATGATTTGTTTCATTTGGATGATATTTTTTTTACCATTCACAATATTACTCTATTAGGATTATGATTATGTTTATTGATAGGGGTAAGTATTAAGATATAGTATGACATTTTTTTGTAAGGCCCTAGCCTTAAATATTACATAATCTTGAGTTAAGTTAATAATTAACATTGAGGATATTTTAAGGTTTAGATATTTAGGGAATTAGGTCATAACTTATTCATAACAACATGATTATTACAAGTAGACACTTCTACTCACTATACAGTTTTTCATAAAATAAAAACTCTTAAAAAAAGAAACATGTCTACTTCCATGTTTTTGACCGGATTACTTTTCCTTGATCCCATACTTGGCCTTATTCATCTTTATATCCAATGAAAAACATTTCAAAACTTGGTATGAGCTCAAAAATCACAGTAATGGATACATAAAGAAGGAAAATTGTTAGTCTTTTTTAAACAACATGTAAACCATGAATACTTTATGATAAAGTAAAACTTTTCACCTTAAAGAAGTATAAAAAACACATCACTGAATACATGATCCTTGCATACCCTTTTTGTAACAAAACGATTACCACAATCCCATTTTATGAAACATATATCATATAAAGGTATCTTGGGACATAAAAATACTTAAATGGAATAACTATAGGTCGACTTCCACACATATCACTGAATAGAATATCCATATGGCCAACTTTCATACCCAATGCTTCGGAGGTTATAACGTAACCATCCGTCCTTGGTTTTCAACAGAAGCACATGTGATTTGGTTTATCATATAACCACCCATAAAATTTCCAATTACCATGACATAATAATAACACATAAAACAATAAAAAATGAAAAATAACATTCACACATTGCAATATCAAAATATCATTTCAATAAATTAGTATATTCAATTCATTTAAAACATTCAAAAAGAAGAGTTTTGAATCAAAGTGTCTCATAACACATTGAAACGTTCGAAAATAATTTACAATTTAAATATCATATTTCCATATAAATAAATCTTTAAAACCCATTTTAAAGACATGTACATGAAATAGAAGGTTTTATAATAATAAATCTTTAAAACATTTAAAAAGATGTTTTAGTTAAAGAGTCTATTACCACTTGAGAAACACTTGAAAAAAACATTAAGAAACAATATTAATCAAAACATTATATATCCTGAGAATATACTAATTCATGATATAATGTTTCAAAATGGATTTATATACACCATATAGGATAATAAAGGTTTATTACATTAATACATTCTTGGATGAAAGGATATTGAGTTGAAGTCCCTTACCTTATGACTGACTTGACTCGTTCGCTATTTAATTTCATGAATTATAAACTTAAATTAATTTATAATTTCATAAAAAAATTCAAATTTATTATTAATTTTATATTACTTATTACCACATTATAAAAATTACATAATTATTTAAGTTATTTGGTCATTTATCGATATTGGGTACTTAAGTTGAAAATGATCTTGTTATAATTACAATTTCCCCAAGTGGTCAAAATTAAATTTTATCTAGAAAATTA
The DNA here is from genome assembly GCA_963277665.1 of Viscum album. Lineage (NCBI taxonomy): Eukaryota > Viridiplantae > Streptophyta > Magnoliopsida > Santalales > Viscaceae > Viscum > Viscum album. The sequence continues at coordinate 1,772,209,585 of OY728163.1, read as the reverse complement.
TTCATATATATATATATATCATATATATCCATTTTATACATATTTGAAATATTTCATTACATTTGGTGATAAGAAATGAAATGCACCGTTCATGGAGACGGAAAGTAGTATATACGCATGAACACTACATTCATTTCTATTTTATATTTAATGGAATAGAAACATAATGATACATTGTTATATTGTAATAATAGTATAATATCATATTTTATATATGTTACATAATATCCTTAATTCCATATTTTATATGTACCATGTATGTCATTAACGAGTCATATCACTTTGAGGGGGTGGTTGTCTGCACTTCCTCAAATGAAATTTTTATATTAATACAACATGAAAATCATAGATTTATATTCTAAATAATACTAAAAGAAGAGTAGTGATAAAATAAATATCATAAATATCCTATATAATTTCATTTTCCATCATAATGGTCACAATAAGTTGTGGTAGGAGATAATTGAACAATCATCATTTCATGAGGTAGTAGTTCATCATTCACAGAAACAATATGTTCGTATCCATTACATGGAGGTGTGTGGAAGTTTAGATTGAATAATTCTAATAAAAATATACTAGTATATTTAAGACATTGATGTTTCAATAAAATAACGTAATAAATAGAGTTTATGATGTTGGAGAAGGAATATAAATGGATGAAGCTTGTGAGAAGACATTACCTTTAATCAGGTTTCTTATTCTGATTTGATCCAAAGGGGTCTCGTTAATTTCTTTATTCCTAGGGTAAGGGTTCTAATTGGAAAATAGGTTTTTTGGGAGCTTATTTGGGTAACGTTTGGATGATCCAAGGGGGCTTGAGAGGTGTGAGTAAGGGTTAGAGGTGATTGCCTTTTATAAGAGGTAGGAGGGGCTCATTAAGAATGTTTGAAAGTATTATATTATTATAAAATTATTTTCAATTTAAAAATGTCCAAAACTCATTAAATTTGAAGAAAAAATGAATATAAGTCTAAATAAAATCATCCAAGAAGAATTATATAGGATTTTGATATTTTGTAATCCTTATATTTTTTATTTAACCTTTTTTTACTCGTACTGTTTTATCAAGCATTTAACACTTTGAGAATCAAAATAGTTACCAAAACATAACAAATATCCAATTAAAGAGTCATTAATATAATTTTATACCTATTATAACCATTTTCCATATCTTATATTTTTTTTTAATTTTATAATATTTAATAAAATATTTTATATATTAAAATATTAATTATGTCAATTTTTACACATTTCATATCATGAATTTTTTAAAAAATAAAAAAAATGATTAAATTTAACAAAATTCATTAATACAAAAATAAAATGTAAATATAATTCAAAAAATGCGTTTATGACATCAAAATAACGAAATTAGATTTATTTTAACATTTATAATATCATTTCATTGAATCCTTTATTAATGAAGCAATCACTACATCATCATTGTATCATAATTAAATTTATTTATTTAATATCTAAAGATTATAAATAAAATACCATGATGTATAAAATCTCTTTAACATTAAAATTAATACATATAGTTGAGGATATCTCTTATATAACCCCATATAAAAAAATTAGTAAATGATATTTGTTCATGTTTTATTTTCCATAACATTAAATTAAATGTCACTTTCACACAAAAGTGGCTAAATGGGGTCCTAAAATCGACCCAAGGATGACCATAGTAAGATATATCTCATCTAATAGTATTAAGACATGAGTTAGGGTAATTTAATATTTTTATAATATTATTTTTTACCCTTATTTACCAGATTCACACTTTTACCATGGTAAATAAAATATTTACTAAAGTTACTATTCATAATGTCTAAAAATAAAAGTTACCTATTTATAGATTTATTACCTCTGGATTCCAAATATAGAATTAATTTTTCAAATTCAAAACACATAAGTTTCAGAAATTAATTTAAAATATATATCCACTGTCAAAATCAAAAAACTCATTTTTATGAAATAATAAATGTAAAAAGATTGATATATGTTTATGTTTAATTAAAAAGTGAAATTACTTTAAATGACTAAAATTATATCAAATTGTAAAAAAATAATATAATTACATTTTAAAAGAAATTAAAAAGATTATATAACCATATAAATAAATCTGATGAAAATAAAATTTTGACTTCAAATACAGAATTTTTCACTATTCATTAAAAAATGAACTTTATCAGATAAATACAAAAAAAATTACACAAATTAAATTTTGATGTCCCAATTTTAAAAAAAAGGTATATTTTTTCAAATAAAACCTATAAAAGTTAGAAAAACTTGATTTAAAAAGGTTTCACCATCAAAAGGTGGTAAATTGACCTTTTTAAGAGTATTTGATTATTTCATGCTTAAAATCAGATTCATTTTTTACATTAATCCTCTAAAATTTATTGGATAAATGTAAAGACATTTTAAAAAAATTAATCATAATTTATTTAGTTATGTTCTTTCCTAGAAAGACAATGTCTATGCATTAACTACCATTTAAAATAATATTATTATTATATTATTTTTCAGTATAACTCAAAGTTGTGTGCAACATAATATTTCAAAGAAACTCATTGCTGTGTGTTTAGTACACTATCAAAATGTTTCCATATGTAACATACAATTGATATCTTACTCATAAATATAAATATATATTAAAAAAAATTATTCTATAAATACCTCTGTCATTACACCCTTCCCCTCTTATGGTAATTGTATCCTTACAATTTTAAAATTGGACTGGGAAACTTCATTGAAAGTCTGAAAGCGTAAAATGTTTCAATAAATATATCACATTAAAATAAATAAATAAAATTAAAAAAGGTCACCGTAGATTACCCATACAATGATTCCACGTAGGAAAACATGGATATGGAAGAGAAAGTAACTGTCACGTTCTGATGGATAGTGATAAAAAACATGATTAGAAGATTGTTAAACACCAAAAAGTCACAAAATTCTGATGGGTCGAATGATATTTTATTCCCTAGTAATAAAACTAATTGGAAATAATTTTTTTTACGTTCCATTTTATAAAATTGGATAATTTATTAATGAGATTGACTAAGAACATAAGGAAATATACTTACTTTTCAAGTAGAGTTTCATCATTTAATATGTTTCTATCAAAAACTAATCTTTTCTCAAAGGATTAGTATCCTAGAATACTTTGTCACACATAGAAACTAGAATCTACTTCTATATAATAACATTATCTACAAAAGATGAACCATATATTTCCCCACTCTTTAGACATTAACCAAAACTAAAAAGGTTAGTACAATATTAGATAATCCTTAAAAAGAATAATCTTTTATAAAAAAAGAAATACTACACTTAATCTCAAAAATTTAACAAACAATACTCAAATCTCAAAAAAGACAATTCAATACATAATTTTCTGTAAAATTATTCAAAATAACCCAAATTAATCTTGAAACCCAAAATTCAGAAGGATTTGATCACATATTCTTCGACAAAAATCCTAACATTTATCTCTAAATAACATCAGCTACTCTTAAAGTCTCATATTGTAAAGTAATTAACCTAATCTCATATTCTCTATGATAGGTTAATCATTTCCATAAATAACACAAATCACTATATTTCTAAAATAAAGACATAGATTCATCCAAAATAAAATTCCTCCATTAATCCTCAAATTAAATCCCAAAGTATTCTATTTTTCTTATACATATTGTGTTCCAAAAAGAGACAATGTCTTCCAAAAAAACCTTTATCACTTAATCACCAAATAATTTTCCAATTATATGTATATTAATTTGATAAAACATAATTTCCCAAAACAAAAATATTATTGATCCATAAAATCATTTAGCTAACAAAAATAAGTCATACTAAATGAGGACTTTACGTAGGCTAATGTTAGGTGATGCACCCTTGTCACCCTTCGCTTGTGGGTTCGATTCATGTGGCCTTACCAGATGCGATGGGTTGTCGCCCAACTTATGGGTTTCCATTTTTATAAAACCATATCATTCATACAACATTCTCAAAAATAGGATAAATTCCTCAAAAATTACTATAGCATATTTTAACCACAAATGTTATCTCATGATTCACGTTTTCGTCCCAAAAAGTATTAACATGTAATTGCCTCAAATTCAAGGATCATATAAAACAAAATGATTCTTATAGCTATATCCACAAAAGAAAAGGTAATTCTTCCCTGAATAACATTTTCACATATCAAACATCAAGGTTAAACATATTAGAAAAAGACATCCAATGTAGTCCTAACATTAATATATTTAAACATATCACCATCCATAGATACAATATAACTTTTTAATTACTAAAATGTAGACATCTTAATCATAGAAAATTCTGCGTGATTATTTATCCATGTTTTTTCATCTTATTATTCTATACTTATTTCTTGTGATAAAATCATGCATAATGTCCTAATATTTCAGTAATGTAAAATCATGAGCTAAAAAATAATCCATACCTTTAATAGGTGATTTTTAGTTTCATAATCCTCAATTGTAATGGCATTAGGCATTGGTAAACACATATTTTTACGGACCATCTAAACCCATTCCTAAACCTTCTTTTTAGTACATCTATTTTTGTAATGACCATGCACACCACATTTAAAACATTCAATTAATCCTCCATAAAGAACTTCATTCCCTTTCCTGGAGTCAACTAGATGCTTCCTTTTTCCATGAGAGGTTCTTGCTTTATGACATTCATTACCACATCTATAGAATATTCTCGTCTCTTTTAAGTGTTTTCTTAGGTGTTTCTTTCCACATCTTTGGAACATGGTTTTTTGAATATAATTGTGTTTATTATTATACTTGAACATCTATACAAATTTATTTCTTGCATATACTATGCCTTATAAACATCACTAAGTTTCATGTGGTCAATAATGAATCTAGATAGTTGGTTAAGAATAACCACAATATTTCTCATTACAACTCTCATTTCATTCAGTTTCTCATTCTGAAAACCACCACATTTTTCTTCACATCCATTGTTACTTTAGAGCCTACTTGATCCATCCATTTACTAAAACCAAAAAGTTCATATGTGAGTGTATCTGTAAAATCATCGCATACTATCTTATGAGGCATTTAAACACTAATATATACTTATTCATGTTATCTTAAACTCATTATATTTATCTAAAATATCTATGAATCTTTCTGATATTCTAACCATTATTTTTACATCACATATGCTTAAATAAAAACCTAAACTCTAAAGTTATCTAAACCAAACTCTAATACCAACTGTAAGGCCCTAGCCTTAAACAATACATAATCTTGAATAAAGATAATAATTCACATTGAGGATATTTTCAGGTTTTGAGCTTTAGAGAATTAGGTCAACACTTATACATAACAAATTGAATATTAAAAATAGACGCATCTACTCACGATCCATTTTTTTGGTAAAACAAAAACCCTCAAAAAAAACATGTCTAGTTCCATGTTTTAGATAGCATACCTTTTCTTGATCCCATACTTTACCCTATTCATCATTATGTCCTATAAAAAACATTTCAAAACCTAGGATGAGAATGAACACCTCAGTAAGGGATACATAAAGAAGGAAAATTGTTAGTTTTTTTCAAAATAACATCTAAACAATGAATAAGTTTTCATAAAGTAATACGTTTCACCTTAAATAAGTAGTAAAAACACTTCACTGAATATAAGCCCATTACATACCATTTTTGTAACCAAAATATTACCACAATCCCATAGTATAAAACATATAACATATAAAGGTAACTTGGTATGTAAACATACATCAATGGAATAACCATATTTTCAACTTCCACACATATTACTAAATAGAAAATATATACGGCTGACTTCCATACCCAATGCATTAGAGGTTATAAAGTAACCACCTGTCTTTAGTTGATCATGAAACCATCCATTATTTGGTTTATAACATAACCACCCACAAAATTGCCAAGAACCATAAAAAATAATAACACATAAAACAAGAATAATGGAAAGATAACATTTACACATTGCAATCACAAAATATCATTTCAATAAATTCATATAATCTATTCATTTAAAGCATTCAAAAAAGAATAGTTTTGAATAAAAGTGTCTCGTAACACTTTGAAAATTTTAAATGTAATTTATAATTTAAAACACTCATGTACATATAGATAAATCCTTAAAAACCATTTTGATGAAATTTACATGAAATATAAGGTTTTAGAAGAATAAATCATTAAAACATTTAAAACACTGTTTGAGTTAAAGAGTCTCTTACCACATGAGAAACACTTGAATAGAAAACATTAGGGAATAACATTAAAAAACATTAAATATAATGATAAAATACTAATTCATGATATAATGTTTCCAAATGGAATTATATACACCATATAGGATACTAAAGGTTTATTACATTAAGATATGCCTAAACAAAAGGAGATTGAGATGAAGTCCCTTACCTCGTGTCTAACTTGAATCGTTCGTTATTTAATTTTTTTGAATAATAAAATTATGTTAATTTATAATTTATTATGAACCTTTTTCAAGTTTATTATTCCACTTATATCACTTATTACAACATTATAAAAATTACATAATTATTTAAGTTAATATCGGTTGTTGTGTCAATATTGGGTAGTTGAGTCAAAAATTATCTTGCTATAATTACAATTTTTCATTGTGGTAAAAAGTAAATTATTTAAATAATTTTTTTCATTTATATATATATATATATATATATATTATATCTAGTATATATGTATTTATAATATTCCATAACATTTGGAGATAAGAAATTAAATTCACTATTCATGGAGATGGTAAGTCGTACGTATGCATGAACGCTACTTTCATTTCAATTTCATATTTAATGAAATGAAAAAATAATGATACATAGGTATATTATAAAACCTGTATAATATCATATTTTATATATGTTACATATTTTCATTAACTCCATCCTTTATACATTCCATGTATTACATGAATGAGTCATATCACTTTGAGGGGGTGGTATTCTGCACTTCCTCAAATAAAATTATTGTATTTATACCACATGAAAAGAATAAAGTTATGTTATAAATGATAATTAAATAATAATAGAGATAAAATAATTATCATATACATCATATATAATTTTAGTTCCATCATAATTTCCACCATGATAGTTAGTAGGATATAATTGAACAATCATCGTATCGTGAGGCAATAGTCCGTTGTCCACCGAGACAGTGTGTTTTTGTCCATTAGATAGAGGTGTGTGGATTTTTAATTTGATTACTTCTCATAAAAACATCCTAATAAATTTAATATACTTTTTCTGTTATAAAATAATTTAAAAATAGATTTTGGGGTGTTGAAGAAGGAAAATAAATGGAAGAAGTCTGAAAAAATACATTACCTTAAATCGGGTAACTTCATTTGATTTGAAACAAATGGATCACTTGAATTTCCTTATTCGTAAGGTAAGGATTATATTAGAAATATATGGATGTTTGGATCAAATTTTGGAAGAGTTTTGACGAGACAAGGACACTTGATAGGTGTGAGTAAGGGTTAGAGGTGATACCTTTTATAAGAGGGAGGAGGGGCTCTTTAGGAAAGTTTGAAAGTATTATTTTATTATAATTTTTTTTTGTTTAGAAAATTCATTAACTCGTTAAATTAAAATATAATATAAATATAAGTTTAAATAAAATCATCCACTAAGAATTTGATAGATTTTGGATATTTGTAAATACTAATCGTTTTAGTTAACCCTTTTTTACTCTAATCGTTTTATCAAGCATTTAACACTTTGAGAATCAAAATTGTTACCAAAACAAGAAAAATATACAATTTAAGAGTAATTAATAACATTGTAGACATATTATAACCATTTGGTCAAATCATAGATTTTTTTTTGAATTTTATAGTACTTTAAAATCTGAATTATGTCAATTTGGGAACTATTCATATCATGATTTTTTTTAAATAGAAAAAAACATGATTAAATCGAAAAAAATTCATTAATAAAAATATAAAACGTTACTATATTCAGAAAAATTATTGTATGACATCAAAATAACCAAATTATATTTATTTTTTCATTTATAATATCATATATTTTAATCCTTTATTAATTAAGTAATCACTCCATCATCATTGTGTCATAATTAAATTTATTTATTTCATGTCTAAAAGTTATAAATAAAATAACATGATGTAGGGAATATTTTTATATTTTTAAGGAATATTTATAAATGAATATATCACTTATATAACTCCATATAAAAATATTTTAGTAAAAGATATTTGTTAAAGTTATATTTTCCTTAACATTAAATTAAAAGTGATTAAATGTAATTTTCACACACAAGTGGCTACATGGGGTCCTAAAATCGACCCAATGATGACTGTAGTTTGATATTTCTCAACCAATATGATTAGGACATGTGTTGGGGTAATTTAAAGTAATTATACAATTATCGTTTTACCCTTATTTACAAGATTAACCCTTTAACCATGGTAAATAAAATATTTACTAAAGTTATTATTCATAATGTCTAAAAATAATAGTTACCTATTTATAAAATTTGGATCTCATCATTAAAAATATGGAATCCATTTTTCCAAATCCAAAACATATAATTTTCATAAATTAATTTAAAATTAATTCACGTTGTCAAAACCAAAAACCGTGTTTTTAAGAAATTATAATGTCAGAAGATGGACATGTGTTTACGTATAATTAAAAAGTAAAATTGCATAAAATGACCAAAATTGGATTAAATTTTAAAAACATAATCTAATTAAACATTAAAACTATTTAAAAATATAATTTATACATATAAATCAATCATAGGAAAAGACATTTTTGACTAAAAATGCTGTATTTTTCACTCTTCGTTAAAAAATGAACTTTATCAGAAAAATACCAAAAATTTACCCAAAGTAAATTATGATCTCCATATTCTAAATAAGAAGTTTATTTTGTCAAAGGGAACAGATAAAAGTGGAAAAACGTGATTTAAAAAGGGTTCTCCATCAAAAGGTGGTAAATCGACCTTTTAAAGAATATTAGAGTATTTCATGCTTAAAATCATATCCATTCTTAATTTAATCATCTCAAATTTTATAGATAAATGTAAATACATTTTAAAAACATGTTTAATATTAATTTAGTTATTTATGTTCATTCCCAACAATTAAATGGCTATGTGTTAACTACCATTTAAAATAATATTATTATTGTATTATTTTTTAGTATAACTCAAAGTCATGTGCAACATAAGATTTCAAAGAAACTTATTGTAGCGTGTTGACTATGATATAAAAAAAGTGTCCTTTTTAACATAAAATTAATATCTTATTCATTAATATTAATAGATATTAAAAATTATTATTCTATAAATACATGGTTCGTTACATTTTCAATAAAAATGTTTATGTTGTTTTTGTTTCACCCCTTTCATACAAGAAATTGATTAGAATTATTAACTAAAGGGAATACCTGAAATTACATAGACCCTCGATACACCAACTGTTCTCATGGGACAAATATTCTATCCAAATTAAATTGGGTTTTACATGTAATTTTAAATATTGTTGTCTAAGATCTTTAAATTAGGTTTTATATGTATAGAATTATTAATTCTCTCATTGTGATATTACTTATTGATGTATGTGTGATTATTATATTAGTTAAAATATCCATAGAAAATTTTCAAACTCATGTGATCATCATTTATTCCTATCATGTTATGTTCTTTTTATTGTTTAAATGTAATTTGTTTTAGTACTTTTTGAGGACATATTTATTATAATTAATTATTCATGATAACTTGCATATATTTATTACCCTTACTAAGCATCTAATGTCACCCTAAATATATAATTTTTCACTAATGATACAGGGATATTTTTTGTGAATGAAATTTAGGGACTTTATAAGTAGAATAATGTAGTTCTAAATAAAACAGTGTATGTATTTTATGATTTCAAATGTATGTAAAATTAATGTATGAATCCAGTTTTCCAAGAATACTAAACTATTAAGTCCTTAGGGATGAAATTACTTATATCTAGTTTTAATTTAATAATATAGATACTATATTTGGGTTACTAGAGTCATGGACTTTACAAAATTTATTAATCTTGATCATTACATTAAAATTAATAAATGTTTAAATGAAACACTATATTAGCACATAGTTGTATGTAGAAATTTAAAGATGAAATAAATCATACAAATAAATATTTTATATTTAATTTGGTTCTCTAAAATTATAACATTTAAGTTAGTAGAGATATTATATAAAATAATAGGTAGAAGTAATCATATAACTCTATCACTTGAGGAAAAAAAGAGATGATTGTATACAAATATAGAATATCATGACTTCTAAAGGGTTACAAATTTTATTCCCTTTTGAGGATCTCATTCATAATAACTATATTTTTTGTTAATAAGGTTGGTAATATTTGTGTGAATGACTATACTAGCATGTGGGGAGGGTGATATGTATTAGATTTTTGATGGGTTTCACATAAAAAATCAGTATTATATATACATGAATGTGAAAAAAGAGTGAATGTTGAAATAATTAGATTAAAATTTAATAAATATTCTATGAATATTATTACTAAAAATTGGATTTTTACTACAATTTGAAGATATTTGATAATATGGTATTGGTCCTTTGTAATGTTTCTACTATTTGGGTTCCCCCAATTACATATTTATAATTTTTAAAATAACTTTTAAAGGGTAAATAGATCATACAAAAAAGATTTTAAAAAAGAAATATATTTTTTTAAAACCCATTATTTAGATATTATTGAATATCCTTAAAATCATGGTTGTGAAATTAGGTTATGAGGGCCACTACAACATAAATTATTTTATTAATGATCCTACCTCATTCCAGAGATTATTATGTTGTGGTATCCAAAATATATATCTTATGTGGGGTCATCTATTAAATATGAATATTGATATTATAAATGTCGGTGTGCACATCCATAATCAATAATGTAAAAAAGTCATCTTTTATATCAAGATTCTACAAAAAGGGAGGATTTAATTTCACCTATTTGGATCACACTATTTGTGCCAATATTGAGGAAAAGTTCACATCTATTGTTATCATAAAGCAACATCGACTCCGAGAATAATTTCACACACTATTCATAGTTGTTTTTAATGAGGATATATTCACATAAACATAATAAATAATGAAAATAGGATGGGAGATTAATCTTCTTCCACCATTGAATGAGATATTTACATGAGATATGAAGTTGTGATGAAAATTAGAATCTATGATTTTCATTTGATGTAAATATTATAAATATTTATAGTACTGTATAAGAAATTAATATCCAAATTATAAATTAGAATATGAATTAGGAGATATATCAAGGTGAGGATAAATAAATTTTCATGAATATATCATCCCTGAATTGATTTTTATGAAGATTATATTGAATATAATTTTTAAAAAAAAAATAGGAAGAAGAGGGAATTAATATTTACATACACTTTAGATCAAAATAATTTATAGACTATAATTAAAGATGAGTTAAATATATACATGACTATGATTGTGTATTATAATTAGTTCTTTATAAGACAAAATAATGGAAGAAGAGATGAATTTTTCATAAATAGATATACCACATAAGGGAATCTATGGATATTATTTCATGTAAAGTTATCCACCACACAATTAGATTCATAATTTTCGGTAATTCATGGATTGATTAAAAATGAAAATAGATTCACATACGAATTTCTATTTTACGAGATCAATTCTAATAAAATTGTTCAAAAGATAACCATTGTATAATTTTTTGGTAAAAATAGAAGGAAGCATATATGTTCATGTGATTAATAGGATTTCTGTAATATTTAAAAACTTTTTATAAACTATTTTATTATTTATATCAAAAGGGTGATAATTTCCAATTAAATATAATTACATTTAATACATTCATTATTTATGAGATATTAATAACATTATTGATGAAATAATATTCACTTCAAATTTTAGTTACTCAATGTGAATATTTTAGGATATGTGATTAAAAATTTAATATAGGGAAAAAAATATTATGATTCTTAAAATTACTTTTTTATAAATCTATCACAAAAAGAATATTTTAGGATCATGCAACTATTAAGTGATTTTATACTATTAAAATAGTGGGAGAGATAGAGACCCAAAAAACATTACCAGAATTATTTTAATTTACTTAGAAAAAATAATAAATGTGATATTATGAGGGATTTGTTGTCTTCCTTATTTTGAAGATATTATTATTAAGAAACGTAATGAGTATTAAACTATAGTATAATGAATTGATTCGAAGAAACAAATTTATTTATAAATTCTTTCTTCATGGTGGTTTCAATGTCTTATTTGGATTCTTCCTTTCCCAAAAAATATCATTTTTGTCCATGGATATGTTGTAGAAGGTGGGGTCACAATGCCAATTTGGCTAATAGTAGCAGGTTGGTATCATGGTAAATGGTTTGATCACAGTAGTAGTTTAGATCCTGATGGTTGGTTTCTCTCATAGTAGTATTTTGGATCATACTTTATGGTTGGTCTAAAGGTTTTAGGTTGGATCACTATAGTATTTGGGATCATAGTAACTTGTTGGTCTTAAGGTAGTAGGTGGGATCCTAGTAGAAGTTTGGTCTAATTGTAGTAGGTTATCTCACTGCGAAAGGTTGGTATTATAGTTGTAGGTGGTCTCATAGTATCATGTTGGTCTTATAGTATCATGTTTGATCATGGTAGTAGGTTTTCCTCTTGGTATTTAGTGTACTAATAGTATTTGGTTTGTATAATGGTTGCAGGGAAATCACATGGTCCAGTCTACAAAATTATTAATTTCTTCTTGGAATAATAATATTATTAATTTTTATCATTAATATAGTCTTAAATCATTAAATAAGGTAAATTAAGGGATTATAAAATGTGTAAATTTATATCTTATATTTCTTAAATGGATTGAATCTATTAATATGGATTAATCCACCTAAATTTAATGTTATCTGCATTTTTTTTCTAAATTTGATATGTGACCTGTGAATCGTGAAGGTCTTGTATCTATAACTACAATACATTAATATTTCCTTAATTTCAAACATTTATTTCTATGTCCTAGTCTTAATGAACCAATATCTTTATTTTATACATTTTAGTCATCTATATCCATGGGATCTAAACTATTCATGTTATGGGTATCATCAGCTGTTAGGACCATACTCTATTTTTCTACAACAGTCAGTCATACATATGGTACGATATTTTTTTATCATTGGTTAATTTATTATTTAAAAAATTAAATGTTGTTAAATCCCTTATAACCAAGAAATTAATGTGGTGGCATCAATATCTTATCATTCCTCTATATTTAGTGAAACATGTTTGAAAGCATCCTAGAAAGGAATGAGATTCATTTCACCTACTATATTATGTGAAATGAAAAATTTACCATGTTTTATCTCTATGGGTGGTGGTGTAATTAACCATAATAAAGATTAATTTATATTAATGATTGAACCATGTCATTTTTTATAGTATTTTCATGAGTTTTCCTCCATGATAATGATTTTCCACTTGTTTTTATTAATAGTTTTTTAAATCGATATTTTTTATATTAATCATTTTTTTATGCTTGAAAATTGATAATAGATTCGTTGATGTAAATTCTTATTCGATAAATAAATAATGACACGTGTTTTATATTTTAAACCTAGTAATAGTTGTTATCTTAAAGATAAAATAGGCATGTTTAAATAAAATCATTCTTTATTATAGTTTTAGGAACATGAATATCATGCTTGAATTCATGTTTAAAAATAGATTGCAATTGAAATCGAATGCCTTGTGGTTACAAGTTCTTTTAAATAGTGATATGTTAATTGGTAATTTCAAGATGATAATGAACCAGATGTTTCATAAGGTTAGGTTTTTGGATTAAATCATGCCATTATTCTTACGAAGGAAGGATTCAGTTTATTTGTGACTAGATTACATATTGAATTTTGTTAATACTCTTCTGAATTTTTTTAATTTATCCAGTTAAAGAGACTTACTATGAAATGTTATATAATCTTAGGATAGAAGATAATTTATCGAGAATGGGGAAGGGTTGCTCAATATTGTGGTATATATTGGTTCTTATTATGGTAGGATTGATGATCATATGCATGGTGTTTTTGGGAATGAAACTATGATTCATGGAACTAGTCAAATATAGTCTTTCCCATTATTATTATGCTAAAAGTTTTGATACATGATTTTTGTTAAATATACTTAATGAATGGATGGTTTCGTATATTTCTTATTTAATACATTTACAACTTCACCATGTAGCTAGTTTTTCTATTTTTATTAATTTTTATGGAACCTCGGGATGATTCCTTGGGTACTTGTAATTATGAAATGACGATGAGTAAAAAAATAACCAATGGGGTTGGTGCATGAAAGAAATAATAAATAATGAAAAATCATGTAGAACCATGGGATTAATTGAATTTTTCTTTAAAATAATGTAATATATAGTAATTATTAAAACTAATCAATTCTGAAAATAACTAATTAAAAATGATTTTTAAATGATTTTGCTTTGATATGATATCAATTCTATAGTTGCTACAGTTCTGTGATTGAGAGACTATAATAGTAATTGAGGAAAATTCTAGTTAGTTTACCATATCATGGATGTGAGTTATATATATAATTATATGTATTATGTGTTCTCATATACTTAACCATCCATGTTGGTAGGGGAATGGCACCCAATAGACTCTGGGATGTTCTTTTCCCCAACGTCAAGGTTAGAAAGTAATGTATGGCTCACTACCCCCACATTACCTTATCTAATTTACTAGTAGTTATATATGTTTTAATTCATGGTGGTTACCTTTCCAATATATGTTTATAGAGTGTTTTAATGTCCTATTGGATTTTCACGAACATAAATATCTAGATATAGTATCCTAAGTGTAATAATTTGAATGTTTTATATGGGTGATGAGGGATTGAGGTGTAATACTTGATGTATGAACTTTAGTGGTTCCTAGAAATAACTCGGCTACTATCTGGAGATGTGGATGATGTGATTCACATGGTTCAGTATATTTAGTGATGTTCATATGATTTAATTCATGGGATACATGATATGATATAGTTTTTAGGTGTCCTTGGGCATGGATAATTTTGGAGAGAGATGGATTAGTACATCTGATGTTGGGGAAGAGAAGAAAACTGTTGGGGAAGTGGGAGCAGGGTACCATCACATTATATACGTTGAATAATATATTATTAATTATATGTGATACTTGGTGAGATATCCATAATGAGGCTAAGAACTTATTATATTGTCTTAGGTGATGAGTTAACATCACTTGTAAATTGGTGGACATTGTCTTGGGTCTTTATCTTTTTTACAAGAGGCTTTGGGGAGGATCCCACTATCTATACCTACTATATTCACCCTATATATATATAAATAGTTTTTTTGGTCTATAAGAATATATTGGTGATTGGGAAAGATATTAAATCATATTTGGTTGTTCAAGAGTTGTTTGGGATTCTTCATTATAGTCAAGGATTTACTTTTGGTACAAACATTATATTTTTTAGATTTTTAGTTGCATGACAATTCATGCATATTTTTCACTCACTTTTACCATTTATGATTAAGATTTTTTGGTTTTTTAATTGTATTTATCATTCCTCGGGATTCTTATAGAGTTTTTTGGATCCCATTTTTTGCATTATATAACATCAATGTTTTTGAAAAACTATTGCCGATTGGAGGTGGGATTCAGGCATCATTATATCTCTTATCCCATTTTCATACAAGGATGGATCATTTTTAATGTAAGGGGTTAGGATAAAGTGATATAAATGGTTCAAAGAGAGGGATATGATATACTTTTAAAGTAGTAAGATATGATGATTGCATGGCTAGGTATATAAATTCATAGAGAAAATCTTATTAAGAAATGAGAACAAGGGAGGATATATTTTGGGGTGGCTTGGATAACATCGCTCTGGTGGTAATCTCTATTAACTTCCACTTCTCCTATAGTCAGTTCCGCTCAATCCAAACGTGTTCAATCTCATCTTGAGCTTTGTCAAGCGTGAAACCCAATGATTCCACCTCTTTTCTAAGATCTGAAAAATGGGCTTTGTAGGGGAAAGTCTACTGGATGAGGCCATTGCTTCCTTTGTTTGAGTAAATTGGATTTGTTAAAGCCCTATATTTATACTAATCTTGTGATCACTATTTAATGGCTATATTAGCAAAAATAACAATTCATAACAGTATTTTAAAATCCAGAAACATCAAACCAAGTAGGTACACATTTTATATAACCATATTAAGACATCTAATTAGATCATTAGGAATTTCCATTAATGAATGTTTGGGTCATTACAATCCTCCCCCCTTAAGAAATTTCTCCCTCAAAATTTCCTTTTCCCATACTAAAACTGATGTGGGTAACTCAACTTCATCACTTTCTCCGATTCCCACATCTTTTCTCCAAACTTTTGGTTTTGGCACAATACCTTGACATGGGGCATTTTTCTATTTCATTGAACTTTTTCTCTACGATCTAGGATCCTCACGGGTTTCTCCTCATAAGAAAGATCTTCATCTAACTATACTACCTCTAAATAGAGTACATGTGAAGGGTTTGGTATGTACTTCTTCAATAGGGATACATGAAAGACATCATGTCCTTTGCCCATGGTAGGTGGAAGTGCTAGTAGATAGGCCACTGCCCCAACACAATCAATAATCTAGAAGGGGCCGATGTACCTAAGACATAACATTTGTTTCTGTGAAAACCTCTTGACCATCATCTATAGAGATATGCATAGAAATACCATGTCTCCAACATTAAACTCAAGGTATCGTCAAAAGTTATCTGTATAACTCTTATGTCGACTCTTGGCTGCCTTGATATGCTACTAAATGGTTTTCACCTTCTCCACCATTTCGTTGACCATTTCAGGTCCTATCATCTTACGCTCAATGACTTTATCCCAACATGTCAGTGTTCTTCACCTCTTCCCATATAGGGCTTCATAAGGATCCATTCGGATGCTCAAGTGGAAAATGTTATTGTATGTGAATTCAACCAGTAGAAGATGTTGGTCCCACCTACCTTTGAAGTCCATAGAACATGATCTTAGAATATCTTCCAGTGTCTGAATAGTTTACTCAGATTGGCCTTTAGTTTGAGGAAGATAGGCCATACTGAAGTTCAGTTCAGTATCTGGAGCACATTGAAGACTCTTCCAAAATATAGAGGTTAATCTTGGATCTCGATCGGATACAATAGATAGTGGTACTCCATGAAGCCTTACCACTTCCCTGATATATATCTGTGCCAGTTGATCCATTGAAAAATCCTCCCAAATTGAAATAAAGTGTGCAGACATTGTAATACGATCCATAACAACCCAGATTGCATTATTTTCTTTGGATTTCTTCGGAAGTCCGCTGACAAAGTCCATGTTGATGTTATCCCATTTCCATGCTGGTATGTGCAATGGTTTCATCATCGACTTAGACTTCTACCTCTTTTCTTTCACCTTCTACCACACTAGGCACTTTGATGTATACTCAGTGATATTTTTCTTCATATTATCCCACCAATAATTCTCTGGGATATCTCGATACATCTTTGTGTTTCCTAAGTGAATATAGAAATTTTAACTATGTGAATCATCCAAAAGTTTCTTCTTCAAATCTGGACTTGATAGAACATAGTGACTTTTCCCAAATCTCACAATTCCTTATTTATTATCATTGAACTCTGAGGATTTCCCTTTTCTGATAGCTTCCACTTTCTTCAGAACTCCCACATCATCTTTTTGATCATCCTTTTACCATTCCAAGAGAGACGGTTGAGAAATTATTTGTGAAATGATTGATGATGTTCCCTTCTTTATGATTCCCATGTCCATCTTCATTAAGTCTAAGAAGATTGGATCCTTCTCAATTCCCATCAATGATAGAATCGCAGGGTCCTTTCTACTTAGAGCATCTGCCACCTTGTTCGATTTCCTAGGGTAGTAATGGATTGAGCAATCATAGTCTTTGATCAGCTCTAACCATATTCATTGGTGCATGTTCAACTCTTTCTATATGAATATATAATTGAGGATTTTGTGGCCGTATATATTTCACACTTCTCCACAAAGAGATAATGTCACCAAATTTTTAGAGTGAAGATCACCACAACCAACTCCAAATCATTTTTTGTATAATTCTACTCATGAACTTTTAATTTCCTTGAAGTATAGGCAATAAATTCATCTTTTTTCATCAACACACAACCCAGGCCCTTCTTTGAAGCATCTCGGAATACCACAAAAAGTTCTCCATTTGTGGGTAAGGTGAGAATGGGTGCAGTGATAATCCTAATTTTTAACTCCTTGAAGCTTTCGTTGAATTCATCACTACAAGAAAACTTTACTCCCTTCCGAGATAGCTTGGTAAGAGGGTTGGACAATCATAAGAAATTTCTAACAAATCGTCGATAATATCCAGCTAAACCCAAGAAGCTATAGATAACTGTTACTGATGCTGGCCTCAACCATCCCTCAATTGCATCTATTTTGGAGGTATCCATATATATCCCATTTCTTGTGATGATATGGCCCAAGTATGAGACCTCCTTCAACCAGAACTCACACTTTCTCTGCTTTTCAAAGAGATTCTCCTTCTGAAAGGTCTCTAGTATAGTTCTTAGATGCTCCTCATAATCCTCCTTTGATTTGGAGTATATCAGAATATCATCTATAAAGACTACCTCAAATTTTTTGAGTAAATTCCTAAATACATTATTCATCAATTCCATGAAGATTGATGGAGCCTTAGTGAGTCTAAAAGGCATTAATATGAATTCATAGTGCTCTTATCTTGTTGAAAAAGTAATCTTGGGGATGTCTTCCGTATTCACAATTACTTAATAATATCTTGAACACAAATCCACATTGGAGAAGTATTGTGCTCCAAAAAACTGATCGAACAATTCATTGATTCGTGGGAGAGGATACTTGTTCTTTATCATGATTTTTTTAATCTCACGATAATCGATCCAAAGGTTCTTTTCCCTATCTTTCTTCTTGATGAAGAGGACTGGTGGACCCCAGGGTGAAGCACTTGGGCATATAAACACCTTATCCAGATTCTCTTGTAGTTTTTTCTTCAACTCCTCAAGCTCCAAAAAATACATTCTATACGGAGTCTTGGATATTTTCAACATCCCATGTATAAGATCAATTAGGAATTAAACATCTCTTCTAAGAGGAAGACCATGCAATTACTCAAGAAAAACTTCAACGAATTCCCTCAAAATCGGTATATATTCAAGGTTGGTTTCCTCCTTAAAATCAATCATCTGATCCAGATACGTGTGCTCATAGGGCAGTAATATCCATACTTAAGATGATGGATCTAAAAAATATTCATTTTCTCCTTTCTCTTATATAGAATCGGGGGTAGATTCTCCACATGGAGAGTGATTTCCCTCTCATGGTAATTTATGTTGGCTCTATATAAGGAATGCCAATCCATGCCAATAATTCCATAAAATTCCACAAGGGGGAGTATGATGAGGTTTTTTGGGAAATTAAATCCCCAGATTATGATAGGGGAGGAGTTATGTTCATGGGATGCAATGATTGACCCATTTTTCATACTCACCGACATCTTTACTTCCATAATTTGAGGTGGTTCTGGGATTGTTCTGCTAAACTTTTAGGATATCAAAGAATGCATAGTACCAGAATAAAAAAAGTACGTTTTATATTCTTGAATGAATAACTACCGTACCGGTCACCACTTCATTTTTGGGGTTTACTTATGCAGTAGTGATGGAAAATGCTCTCCCTTGCTTCCTTGGAGGTCGTTGCTTGCCTCAAAAACCCCTTTTCTTAGGGAACTGATTTGCATGATGCCCTGGTTTTTTGCAGTTGAAGAAATGAATAACACGTTGAAAGTTGAACAGAGTGTTCTTATCCTCTGTCGTAGTCGTGGTTTTTTCTTGTCAGTAGTTAACTGCTAGGTTTCCTTCTCTTCCACACCTAAATCATTTCCACGTCCCCTTCGGGCAATTTTTTGGGTGCTTCTTTTCGCACCTTTGGCAAGTTGGGTGATGGATCTTCTTATCACCATTGGATTTATCCATCGAACTGCTAGAATTGAAGTCCACCTTATGATTCTTATCACCTTGATACCCCTGAGATTCCCCGATCTCTATTTTGAATTTGAGGGTACATCGGACAATTTCCTCATAGCTGTCAAAGTCACAGATCACCGGCGCTTTCCACAGGATAGGTTTCAGCCCACCAAAGAAGTGGTCAACCTTGAATTCGGAGGTAATGACAATGCCATATTCATATCGTGTAATCCTTATGAAGATTTCCCTATACACCCAGATAGATTCGTTGTCTTTTTACTTGAGGGTAAGGAAGTCCCTTTCCATATTATGTCTGATGGTGTGCGGAAAATATTTATCGAAATACATATTCTAAAAATCCTTTCATTTTAACACCTCGATATCCTCCTCAGACATAGTATTTTTGATCAACATCCACCATTGATTAGCTTCACCCTCCATAAAATAAGCAGTTATGAGAACCTTCCCTTATTCTGAAGATTGAAGGATAGAGAAGATCTTTTCAATGGAGTTGATCCATTTTTTGGAAATTGATGGATTAGATTATTTATTAAAAGCAGGAGGCCTTTGTTTCATGAAGCTCTCAATAGCGACTTGTTCTATCTTAGAGGGGGTGAACGTTCCTCTTGACCCATGTTTCTATTCAAATCTTGACTTAACTGAGATATAAGCATGACAAAGTTCATGATTCCCTCTCCCATCAGATTGGGCATCTCATAAATATATTAATCACATTGATCTTCACATTGGTTATTAGCTCGAGTCCCCCTATTACTATTCATTGGCTGGAATAAAACGAAAATTAGGGGTAACACATAAAGGTTAATCCAAGGAAAAAACTGATGACTTATAAATAAATTTTATTTCCATAACTTCTAAATCCATAAGCTTCAATCTATGCTATTCATGATCTACTTTCTAACATATATTCTTAAGGGAATTTTTTCATTACCTTAACAAGGGTTCAAACTAAGCTTTTGAATTTACCAAAGAATATCCCCTGTGAGTGTCATAACCAGGAGTGCATCATGGATTGTTGTCTTCCACCAGTTCTTGTTCGAGTCTAGCTCAAAGTGGTGTTTTCAGGTTTTACCCCTAGGATACATTTGTGTCAAAGTCACCTCAACTGCTCGTATCCAGACGGGGATGTATTTTCATGATAAAACAAATAATCAATACTCAAAAATACTTATGGTTGTTTTTATTATAATTATTCTTGTCTCTATGTCTTCACTTGTGTTTTCTAATCCTAATCCCAAAAATAACTAAACCTATCCTCTGATACCAACTATGACAACCCTAATCTTTATTACACACTTAAACCTGATTTATTACATAGAATCATCACTTGATAAAACATAGAAGATCGAGAGTTCTAGTGTTTTTGGGGCTTAGGAACATTACATAATATCTTAGAACATAAAACACACAACATATTTATTGAAAACTTCCTTTACATGACCACTGCATTCCCTCTTACTTAGCATTTCATGGGATAACTTGAGGACACGCATAAGAAAAGGGTGAGCTATAAAGCCCTGTAAGGTAATAAACATGGAATAGAATGAGGAATACAATAAATGTTAGACAATAAGACTATCAATGGAGAACAACAGAAATATAAACATAAATTCATGGTAGAGCATGATAATAATAACACGGAAATGTGGCAATAACACTTAACATGGAATTAGCACGAGCCAAGGCTCATTGCACATGGAGCATGAGAAAACCGTCATTGCACATGAATCAAGAGTATACCCTCATTTCAATTGAATTAGCATGAGTCAACACTCATTTCACATGACGTATCATGATACTATTCTTTACCCAATGCATGGTTCGCTATTATTGCACACCCTTCTTAAACATTTCATTTCATGCATAAGTGTGCCACATGGATCATATAACATGGAATAAATCAACATAATAAGTTATTCCATGATTAAGGGATGTAGAATAAATAAATAAAAGTACCATTCAATATGTATATGTTCATAAAGGTGAATACCCTTGATAGAGACATGGGTATGGTATTCACTACACAATGATCTTGGCTTGGAAAAATGCGGTGCAATTTTGGCAGCAAAACGATGTGACATAAGGATTCATGAAAATGGTTTATGAGATATAAATGGGTGTCTCATCATATGTACATGAAATGGACAGTAATTTGTCATATAGATATATGTTCCAAAAAACATAAATGAATTTAGGAATATAATACAAAGTAATTACGTGGATGTAAAAGAGGAGAGAGAAATCCCTTATAGAATTTCGACATGGTAATAGGTGTACATGAGAGGCATTAATTTTAGATAAATGGATCACCATCATCCAAAAATAAAGAGGGCAGTATGGGGGAGGTTCAAAATTATACTCCAACATTTGTAATTGAAAACAAAATGGCATAACAATATTAAGAAACTTGGATAAAAAGAGAAATGTAGGAAATCCCTTACATGGAAGTCTGATCCCAAAGGCTTGGCTTGAGAGAGGCTTGTTTGGAGATTGGGGAACCTTGGGAGGATTATAGAGAGAGGATGGAAGGGGTTGGTCGAACTCCAAAGTATTTTAGTGAAAAGGAAGTGGGAGCTTGGGTGGGATTATATAGTAAAGGAGAAGGAATTCTTTATTTTTTAGGTTTTGGACACCTCACATTAAAATAATCAAAACTACAAACCAGACCATGGTTTTTACCAATGGTTTTTGACAAAGGGGAGTGTAAAACAATATTTTATAAGGAAAATGGCCTAACTTAATAAAATAATAGGGCTGCTTATGTGGAGGTGAGTCACTCTCTCAAGGAAAACAATTTAAAAAGACAAACTATTTTATAAGCCTTGAAGGGTCCACTAAAGCATTATAAAATAAATCAAATAATCCCAAAATCACATTATCTTAATGGTAAAACATATATTTTCCGAAAATAATGTTTATATTATTTTATTACACCACTATTGTGTTATTATGATGTCATAAAACACATTATATAATTAAATGGTATTTAATTTTAACCCAAAAATTCGACTGTCTCAGAAAATTATGAAAATTTCACCATTGGATAATTTATACATCCTGTTTTCAAAAATAATATTCATTTTATCTAAATAATTTTCTAAATATGTGAATTTTTATTTTTTAAAAAATTACATTTATTGAAAATTCATGGGTTTAGGAAAAAATATCTTTCAAACCATAAAAAATTACAATTGAATTCGTAAAATTATACGATAATTTATAATTAATAAAAATTAATTTTATGACAATAATAATAATATATTAATAAAATATTGTTTAATTCAAAAATCCATTTATTCATCAAAATATATTTCTTAATTGAATATTAACTAAAAATACAATTTATGATTTAAAACTATTTACAAAGTAACAATAATAAAATGAATGCACGTTATTTATACAAAAATAATGTACTTATTCATAGTGCTAGGGTCTTATTACTTAACCCCTTATAACACATGCATAAGACCAAAGGGTAAGGTGTGTGATGGTGACAGACTCTTTGGGTGGCTCGGATAACATCGCTCGGGTTGTAATCTCTTCTCACTTCCACTTCTCTGGTAGTCAGTTCTGCTCAAGATTAACATGGTCAAGCTCAGTTTGGGCTTTGTCAATAGTGAATCCCAATGATGCCACCTCCTTTATGGACTCTGACAAACGGTCTTCGTATAGGGAAAGTCTACTGGATGAGGCCATCTCTTCCTTTTTCTGAGTAAATTTTCATTTGTTAGAGCCTTATAATTATACTAATCATGTGATCACTGTTCAATGGTTATATTAGCAATAGTCAAAATTCACAATGGTATTTTAAAATACAGAAACATAAAACCAAGGAATTTCACATCTTATATAACCATAATAATGCATTTAATTAGATCAAGAGGAGTTTCCATTAATAAATGTTTGAGACATTACAGTTTTAATAAGGGATTATTTGATGTAAAATATTATTACAAATATTGAGTTAATGAAATTGATGATACAATAGGAAGAAAATTCAAAATGCACAATACAATTATAGAACATACTCAAGCTAAGGAAAATTAGTATTTCATTAACATGAAAAAATTACAATATTGAAGTAAATAATCCAATTAATGTCTCTGAAAAATAAATAATAATTTTTTTGATGAATTGATTTATGAATTGAAAAGACTACACAACACCTCTATATGTCGAAGATTCTCAATTTTAGGTTAAATCAAGGAAAATAAATATGTTTTAAAAGATTCTATAAGAATATATGAAAATACATAATGATCATACTGAAAAGCCTAAGTGAGATTGGGAATTTTTGTAGAAATTTACTGAGGATGAAAAGTAATACTTTACCATGATGTGTCATGATATTGGTAAAAAACTAAGATATATAGAATCAACTAAATCTAGAGAATACTAATCTTTAGCAAAAAATGATGCTAACATAGAAATTTATATGGTGAGTTATGAATCCAAGGAGACTAACATCATTTGATTTATGTTCCTGAAGACATCCTCAGGTGAACCATCATAATCCCATTATATATATATTTCTATCCATCTTTGTATCTAATAATTATATTTAATTTGGTTTATTTAAAAAGTATAGGGTTTAATGTGAAATCTGTAACAAATCGGTTGATGATATATGATTATAAGATTAATCCAATGATTATAGTGAATAGAATATGGTATAAAATGATGGATTCAACAAAATAAATTCATTGCGTTTATGAAGATACTGAAAAATTAAAACATTATTAGACTATAAATTTTATATATTATATTTTCCAAGGAGGAAGATAATATTTTTTTTGTCATTGATAATATTTTAATTGGTTTGGAGAAAATAACTGGACTGTTGGAGTAATATTCCATAATCATGAACTCATTTACTATCTATATTAAAGGGTAGAAACCATAATTTGATGACATATCGACAAATAGAGAAAATAAAAACATAAAAATGGTTTTATATTTTATGGAAAACCGATTGAATATAAAGTTATATTCATTATTATGAAGGAAAACCCTATTGTGTTCCAACTAAATATGAACCAAAAAATAGATATTAAAGGAGTACAATAGAAATATAGATATAATAATAAGGAAACCATGATGATTTAATATGAAAAAAGTATACTTCAATGAAGATAAATTTTTGAACTATACATAAAACTGAAGTATTGTTTAATCTATAAAATAAACGTTCATACCACAGAAAAATGTAGACAACAAATGGATTTATAAAAAATACTTTGTAAAATATGTATTCAAAGGTAATAACTTAGTTAAAAAATTACTCAAGAATTAATGTGTTTATTCAAAAAAAATAAAGTCTGTTTAAATATATATTCGAATATTTAGCTAGATGATTTGGAAAGGGACCGAAGAATATAAAAATCACATGTTAAGGAAATTAAAATAGAGACAGAATTTATTCAATAATTAGAAGCTTAATTTCACATGTTATAGTCAAAAAATGGAATCCCAAGTGTTTTAGAAGAGATGTGTCAAAGTTAAAACTTGACTGGATATGTTGCAAAAAACTAAAAACCCATTTAACCAGCAAAATAAAAGTTATCGAAGAAAATTATATTGGTTCAATGAGATGTATGCACCATAATGGATTATATTAATATAAAAAACACAAAAATAAGTAAAATTCATAATGATATACTTGATTCCAAAAGTAAAAAATAGATTTGGAAAATAAAACGACAAGAATTATGATATAATTTAGGGAAGGAGAAGAATAGTCAACAAAGTTGGGATGAAATTATTGTACACACTGATCATATTAAAAAACAAAAGGTTAAACTTTATTATCATACATCTTGCATGGTATTTGTGTCCTTATCCTGAATAAAATGGTAGTTTTTTAATAATGTGTAAAAACAATTCAATATAGGGTAACAAGAATGTAGAGAAACAATTTGGAACAATTATTCAAGACATGATGATTTAAAAAAATTCAATTTCATTAAACTAATAGAATATTACATCATTAAACCCAAATATGATTTAATAAATATATTCTCCATGATAATTATGATTTAGAATTTCACCATTAGCAGGATATAATAATATATGACATCGATATGATCTTATAGTTTTTTATAACAATTTAATTATGGATTTTAAGGTTCTTGGGGTAACATCATTAAAATAAGATGAGTTTAGACACTCTAAACCATGGTTAAAAAAATAATATTCTAATATTAAGGGTGATGGTTTTATTTTTAATAAATTACATGATAGTAAAAAGTTGAGTGAAATTGAAGGATGATTTATAAAGTTCTACAAAGTCCATTTAATGTGTAAATGTGTTATTCTATTTATCAAAGTCTTTGATGGAAATCAAGTTCAAAAATTCCAATATAATTATTTTAAAATTTATAACTATATATTTCCTTTAAATGAATAATGGGTGAACAACCTTTGGAGTGTAAAAAGAGGTTATTTCATTAGTGGGATTCATCCTAAAAATTGAAAACTATTATAATATTCATAGTATATAATTTCATTATAAAAATAATAAAATTATGAAAAATATGGTATTCCAATAAGAATTTATATACATGATTTCTTTATGTAAAATTTATTTCTAGGGGGGTTGGTTGACAAGTTAGCTAAGAGAAAGTGGAAGAATTATGCTTTGTTCTTGAACTATTCTAATGGATTTTTTTTATAAAATTTCTATTTACAATATCATGATAAATATGATTTTACATCCCCTAAAATTAATGGGGAATGTTTTATCATGTGAATTAGAAATTATGGATGACATTTAATACCTTGGTTACTCAAACATATTTTATGTATAGAGATAATGAAGCTATACATATAGTTATGTAACTAAATTCTCATAACTAGGTTGTCCTGTGATATCAATTATTATTTTATTTTTTAAATTTAAAATTAGTTGTGGGATTCAGTGTTGTATTAAGAATAATTGAATTTAATACCCTAATAATAACAACATAGAAATTATATACCGATGTTTTCCTTCTAATTAAATTTTTTTGTTTAATTTTTTCATATAGAAAATAAAAACAAATAAAAATCACTAATTAATTTTACATTAAATTTATACAACAATTGAGAAATTATATTGACCATTATAGTAACATAATAACTTATGGTATAGTAATAATAAATTCATTTCAGGCTTTAAAATACATTTTCCAAAAAAAATTATTCAGTTTAATGTTGGTATACTTAAAATTATTTTTAATATATCATATTAATTGAATAAAAAAATTAATTATAATTCATCTTTAAAATAATTCACAAGAATAAATTTCAGATTTTATAAAAAAAATGTTTTAAGGAAAATATTAAAAAATTAATAATATTATTGCATTATAATTTCAATTAATTAGGTATAATTTAATAGCTTTCAAAAAATCACAACCTAAAAAATTATTTATGGAGTAAAATAATTGAATTTTTAATTTTGAAATCTTGGGAAAAATATTTTAGAAATTATGTAATATTTTTTAAAAAATAAATATTATATTTATTATTTTCTTTTAATAAATATTTCATATGGTAGGTTTTAGTTTTTTATTATTTTTAAATCCAAAAAACAAATATTACGTAAATAATAATTTAAATAATCTCATTAAAATCAATAAAATTGATTATTTTATTCTAAACAAAATTTTATGACATAAAACAAAATTTTTCTAAAAAAATATTCTTAATGAAATATAAAATTACTAGTTTATAATTAAGTTTCAATAGTTTTGGAAGTAAAATACAATTATATGGGTTTAATATTATAAAAAAAATTCTAAGTCAATTCATATAATATATATTGTTATTTTTTATAAAAAATAAATTGTCTAGCTAAAAAAGTTGTGGTTATAAAAGCTAAAGTGCTAAAAGTAATAAACAAGGAGTGATAGACCAAAAAACATGTTTAAAAATGTGTTTAAAGGAATGGTTGAGGGATTATCAACAATATCCATTCTCTCACTCCATTAGGGTTCACATTGTATCTCTATTCCGTGTGAAACATGTATTTTTCTTTTATTATGATGTTATATTTTCAAAAATTATATTTTCCATATGAATGAAAGTAACACACCTACACCCCATTTATCCAAATATTTTAAGGATTTATCTTGAAATAATTGTCCTAATCCTCTCCTAAACCATACCCACACATCCTAGAAACCATAAATTTTCCTGGTTTCCAATCAATGGTGCCTTAATCCATACCACAAGCGGGAACATCCAAAGGGATAGGTAATGTCCTCAGTCGATACACTTTAATTCATTTCTACTTCAACACCCCAAATTATTATCTATGCACGAATTTTTGATACTATAAAAAAATTTAATATAATAAAATTTAATTACATTAATTTAATATAATTTTTCTATTTTCCTTTATTATACATTAAAAAGGAAGATGGCATCCTATGTGCGTGCAGACTACATACTCTATGGGTAGTGTGATGATCATTTCCCCACCACCTAGAATGAATGGCATTAAAAATATAATTTTATTATAAATATTATATTAAGGATAATATTAACTTTATTTAATGATTATATTGGACATTAAATATCTGATACTACAAATAAACAGTCAGAAATATTTTGATTGCCTAAAATTAACATATAAAAGAAATAATTTAAATAATGATGCACATTGTTTAAGAATATAAAATTATAAAATATTAATAAAAATAAAGAATATAATTCATATAAAATTAAAAATATATATATTATAAAGATTTTTTAAAACATATTTTATACCCATCACCATACACAAAAATGTTAGATAAATTGATTGAAAAACCTCAAGTAACATAAATAATAAAAAATTATTTAATAAATAAATAACACAAGTTAAAAAAATGAAATACAAGAAAAATGTTAATAATAATTTTATTAATAAATATGTATTTATTTATCAATATGTTAATGAAACTCATGGTTTGAATCCCAACCCTAAGTAAGGGATCTTCTAATCCACCCTTCGTTACATTTGGGGTTCATGTTCTCTTACTTTTACTTGTGTTTCCACTATATTCATCACATTATTTCATATAATTTCTATAAATATGTTTCTTATATTAATAACTAGTTATTTTATCTTTTTTTTTGTGAGAATATATAAATTATGTTCCCTTCATGATTATCGCTTTTAAATTTACCCGATTTAAAGGAATTTTCATATATCTTATTTCATTCCTAGTGCATCCCCTTTAATATTTTTTAACTATGAATATATTTTGAAAATATCA
The DNA here is from genome assembly GCA_963277665.1 of Viscum album. NCBI lineage: Eukaryota > Viridiplantae > Streptophyta > Magnoliopsida > Santalales > Viscaceae > Viscum > Viscum album. The sequence goes on along the minus strand of OY728163.1, from coordinate 1,772,180,120 downwards.
GTTTTTAACCCTACTAGTTCCATTAAATTTTAATGGAAAATAATAATTCACATCATTCTTTATGATATCCTTAACTCATTTTAGAATGTATGACCTATGTTGATCATTTTAATTCTAACTTCTTCAATATTGGTGTTGAATTTTTTATACATTGGACTAAAATAATCAATGCCTTAGCTTATATTTCAAATATGATTAAAACAATTATCTAGTTCATTAGTCACTTAGTAATACTTATTATATATCTTTTGTTTATTATTAAAAATAAGATTTTGAAACCAATATCCCGGTAATGGGTGTAATCATGCTTTTGATTTATGTATAACCTTTTTTACTCTTGTTTCCCACATATGAATGTTCATGTTATTAATATTAAGGGAGTTCCCTGATATCTCATTGATTATTTAAATGCATATTATTATCTAATTATATAAACTTTTTGGTGCATAGACGGTTAACCTAAGTACACTGATTTTTTGGCATGTTAGGGACCCTCATCTTTTGATTATAATGTCACGAATTGTATTATTTTAATATATACATGATTTTTTGGACTTATGATATCATTCCCCTATTTGATGTTTCCATAAATATGGTCATTTTATTTATAATGGCATGTTATACTTTCTATCATAAAAACTTTATCTCTAAATCATGCCTTTCTCTGATTATTCCCTTACTTATCTTTATAGATCAATACTTCGCCTCTCTATATTTCCCCAGAGTATCCATTGAAATTATTTTCTTTCGAATTGATATTATTAAATAGTGTAGATTATTAAATAAGTATGATGTAATTTATATTTATGATGATGTATTTGTGTGTTGAATATCCTGAAGACATTATACATCAAGAAAATTTGATTTTACAAGTTAGAAAATTATGTTAAATATCAAAAAATAATGTTTATGGGTTTTATTTGTGAAATAATAAGACATATATCATAATTAAGACTAGTTAGAGAAATCCATATGTATAAAATTAATAATTTTATCCTAAAAGAGTGTAAATATTTCTTTATATGGTAATTCATTTTTAGTTCTATGTTTCCCTTTTAAATTATTATTAGTAAAAATAATATCATCCCTATCATTAAATTGTTATAGAAAACAATTGGAAATTGGGGGATATTTTATAATAAATAATCAAATGGGCAATGTTATGATATAACTAATGAAATTATATACATGATGGGTGTTGGAGTCGGAAAATTTGATTTAAATTTACAAAAATACATCAGGTTATGACTAATAATGTGAATCGAGTAGTGAAACCACCTTCTCCTAATAAGGAAAATCTTTATTTTTTGTAATTAATATTAAAGGGACCTCTAGTATTAAGTGGATATTCTAATAGAAAAATTTCATATTCATGGATCAACAATGCTGATAATATATTTTCTATCCTTCAATGCTCTGAGAAAGATAAGTTCATAATAGAAGTTTCTCACCTTGAAGATGATACTATTTATTGATTGAAATTTTTAAAGAAAACTATTCCCAAATAATACATATATGCTATGGTGTGGAATGAATTTAATATGATATTACTCAATAAACATATTACTCAAACCATCCTTCTTCAAAATAAGAGGTAGTTCCCTTACATAAAATAAAATAAGGATGCATTAATTGTGTCATATGAGATGAAACTTACAAGGATTTCATGGTAATCAGAACATTCCTCCATTGACAGCACCTATATTATTTTTTAATTATTTAGTGGTTATAATTTGTTTCTAATATGGGATTTGTAAATTTTAGACTGCATAAAATATTAGTTATTTTTCTAATGTGACGTCAATTTTTATATGGACTTTAGTTATTCATAGTGGTCTTTTGGGACTGATGATCAGAAGTGATAAATGAAGTTCAATTATGGAGGATCACCAGATAACTCCTATGGTGTAATCATGCTCCAACATCCCACATGTCAAAATTTTGAAAGTGATTATCCTAGAAACTATCACATGGAGACTAATTAGTGTCTCAAGTGTTTGAAGGATAAACATCATGAAAATGAATATGAAATAAAGATAAAAACCAGACTAATAGGATGCAAGAGTGGAATTAACTAATCAACAATAATCATGTTGTAAAATTATTCAACAAAGATAAATATTGTCACTCCAACAATTGATGCACTAAGGAAAGGGTTTCAAAAGATAGAAAATTATAAATTCCATAGAGTCAAAAATATAGAGTGTTGAATTTTGATATTAAATATTTTTAGGTTTATAACAATGAATAAATTAAATATATAATATATATTCATTCAAAAATAGTGAATGAACTATTTTATTCTAATTATACGTATTTATTCAATCATGTTGGAACACTAGATATATCCCTAAACAACCAAAAACATATAGGTTGAATTGTCACTAAAAATAGAAAATGGTGACATTATAGAATATAATGAATATAAATCCTCCCCATTGCATCATTATTGGATGAATCACTTATAATTCATTACCATACATCCATTAGTTGAATTGACGCTATACAAATAATGTATTTAATGTCCTCATATAGAACCCATGTAAACATTTAAAAGAAAGAAATCATATTCTTAGTCCCAAATTTCACTCTAATACCATGTAAATGTAAATTTGATGATGAATCTCATTTTTAATCCTCAATAAATTATTGAATATTTTTTCCTTAGGTGAAATCATATCCAAATTAAATGATTCAAAAAAGGAGAGGACTACACTTGAAGACAGATCTGTTGTGAGGGAATATAAATATGAATTATTATCTGTGTTTTATGGTCTTTATCATTAATGATAGGATGATTTCTAATTCAAAATTATAAATATCTCCCCTCTAATATCAATTAATCCACATAAAATGGTCCCTATTAAACCTAAAGAGATTAAGTAGGAACTATAAGAGAATTCGGATAGGGTTTTCATATATTAGAGTTCTTAACTAGGGTGGGGGTATCAATCCTCTTAGTAAATATTTTGGATATTAATATGAATAAATTTATAGATTATCATGAACACAAAATTTTCATGAAAATGAACATGTATCCTCTTCCACATAATGTTAGCATATTTTATTAACTATATGATTCCTAGTAATTCTCTAAAGTGGATCTTCAACTGACATATCATCAGATACATGTGAACATAAATCATATTCCTAAGACATAAATATATAAAATTTATGGGAAATATGAGTACATTGTAGTTTAATTTAGACCCACAAATTCTCTAATAGTATTTATAGCCCTGATGAAAAGATTATATAGATATTACATTATGAACTTTTTAATTGGGATTATAAATGATAGTACTAATTTCTCTAAATTAAAGGAAGAACTAAAGGATCATTTAAATAATACCGTAATGAAATTTAAAAAACTATATGTTCTATGAAATATATAGTAATATTATTTTTGTACTAATCTAGTAGAATTCATGAGTCATGTTATCATTAGTAAGTTGAAATATATTGGTCCATCAAATCTGAATGTGATTGATTAATTTCTCAAACCATTATCTATAATAGATACATATAGATTCCATGTATTATCTTGAAAAAATAAATGTTTTTTAGAATATTCACATGATTTTCAACATTTCTGACCTAGTCGACTTAGATGGGAGTGATGTATGTTTAGACAAATGAATGTGAAGAGAAAATCAAAATGTTGATCAAGAGGATAACCATTACACCTTCACATAAAATAGCTAAATTTGAGGAATTATTTTATAATTATAGTGATAGTTAAATGTAGTATTTGGAATCTATATATTTCTAGAATCATAATTCCATTACCCATTCATTAAGATAGTTTATGGTGAATTAATAAAGTTATCTAATGCATGTCCTTGATTTTTCTATTGTAATAATTTCAAATATGATTCTAATTCATTATATATATGAATAAAAATATGATATTTTAATTTACCATAATATTATAAAATATGTTCTTAGATATATGATTACCAATATGATCTAATGAATATAGTATAATATAATCAAGGAGTATAACTACTCAAGCGGCTGTCATCTCATGAATTGGAATTATGTTGAATATTCATTGTGTAGAAATGATCCTATAACATTATTTATTATTTTTATTGATAAAATTAAATCATTAATAGAAATTATAATAATATTAATAAGATTCATAATTGAAATAAAATTATCCAACCACTCTCAAATGATTTATTATCCATCCGTTAAATATAAAAATTATAGTTATCTAAGGAATTGTTTTTTAAAAATAATAAGGTTAATCCTATGAGAAATGGAAAATGAATTGAATAAAACATTTATTTCCAAGGTGTTGTGTGATTTTTAAAATTACAATGTTTGAGATTATATCTAAAGATAAAGAATTAACTTATTCATGATTTTTATAAAACAAACTAATTAATCAACCCAGAAAGAATAAATATATATTGAGACATTGGAGAATAATATTTGTGGTAAAATAAAAATAATTATATTAAATAATATATATATAAAGGTTCCAATTTTGTACTCAAGTGATGGTATAGAGGAAAAATTCCAAATATATAATGAAACTGTTACCCATACCCTCATAGAAAAGGGATAACATAACTATAGATACTTAATGGGTCCTACAATGATATATAAAAGAAATAATTTTTTTTCTATTCTGGTAGAGTATCATATAAAAACTACTAACATTATTTCCATTCTATAGGGATTAAAATTGATCAACATTAATGTATATACATTAGCTATGTGGTGAGACTATATGTAATTCTACTATCGATTGTATATGATTTATATATAAGGATTAAATCAATTTTATTGAAAAGTTTTCAACATGAATTATACACATAGTTAAAAATTGTTATGACCTATCACCCCCAGACTGATATCTAATATGAAAAAACAATCCAGATACTTGATTATATGTTGAGATATTATTCTTTTAAAAAATGGGAGTATTGGACTAACATCATACTTTTGATGAGTTATCATAAAATGATTTTCTCAACTGAAGACTTCAAAAATCTCTATAATAATCCCTAAATAGGATGAAATGTATAACTCCTATGTGTTGGGATTTGGTTGGTGAACTCTAGATATTGGGATAAAACTAGTTGATAAATTAGTTTATAAGTTCATTTTCATTTCGTAACACATCAAGATAGTGTAGATTCAACAAAATAAAAATGTTAATTACCATCAACAAGACTTTGACTTGAATTTGGTGATGTTGTATTCCTCTATAAATCATCATGTAAGAAGAGTCATGTGTATTCAGAATAGAGGGAATAAAATTCCATGATACATTTCTCCTTTGAGATTCATTATCCTATCATTATTATGGAATATAAATTAGCCATCCCCAGAACATATCTAGTGCACATTATTTCTTCAATGTAATCCTTTAAAGGTATTACGTTCTAGAACACAAACATGTACTGAATCTAGAGGTAGTATAGATTGAGAATGACCTTCCTTATGATGAAAAACAAGTAAAGATCATGTATCATGGATACATCATTATGATCAATAAACAACTCCCCTTATTAATTTACTTTGAATAATCCATATGGTTAATTAGGAAACTTTAGAACTAAATTATTTAATGATGAAAAAATGCATTTATTTTTTAACGTTAGTGTAGGAAGAGGGATAAATTTCTTAAGGGGGATCATTTAATGGCTAAGTAATTATATACAGATATTTCTCTTTTTCGTGTAAATGTCTTTCATATTAATTTATATAGATAATAAACAATATAAGAACCCTGTCATTAATTTTACATTCAAATTATATATCCATTGTGATAATATCCAATTTATTTTATTAGAATAATAATTTACTGAATAGTAATTAGAGATTCATTTCACAAATTAATGTACTTTTAAAGAAACCTAGAATATTTAATTTTATCACTAAAAAAAATTTCTATAATTCATATAAAGGGTGTCTGGATAAAGTAAATTCATTTTTATCATTCATTTATTTGATTAATTTTTAAGATGATTTTTTTGGAGTATTTTATTTTAGGAAAATAGTAAAAATAAAATTTATACTAATAAAATTTCACATCCATAATTATCACAAATAGGTAGAGTATAAGTGATTATCAAATTTTTTTACTAATTAATTTTTTCATACTGTAGAATAATTATATTTTCATTTTAGGAAATCTATGGGAACATTTTTGGAGAAGTGGTAATATTTTATTCTAATAATTATTATTTTTATTTATTTTCTTTTCATTATCCATATTCAATGTTTGTTTATTATGTTACTTAAAATAAAACATAACTCATATTTGGTTATTAAGCGTTTAATTAATTATATTACAATCAATAAAATTCCTAATTTTATCATCAACTCAATTTTAAACATAACACTATTCATAATAAAAATATTTTTTATAAGGATGTAAAAAATTTTCATTATAATGTTATTTCATAAAATTTATATATAAAAAAAGAATTGGATTTTTTATTTGGAATATTTGTGTTCAAATTTTTAACAAAAGTTCAATTATATTTTTATTCATAAAAAATTAATTACTTACTTATAATCTTCTTACCATGATAAAAGATATTGTTTTTCATTCAATAAATACTAAAGTGAAAGAACTAAATAACTATTAAAAATAATAATTAAATATTTGAATTATAATCATCCGTTTAACTTCCAAAAATCCATTACTATTCTCTTTGGATCCATATTCAATCTAAAACATATGTACTTTTTATATAAGGAAGTTATATTGAAAAAATGTACTTTCCCTTAGCTATGAAAAGGTATATCCTTCACACCATTGTTTCAACAAATTATATGAAATTAGTGACTCCAAAACAACCCTAGTATATTCTCAACAATCTACCCTTATTATATAAAAAAATTTCATTTAAAAAGAACATTGTCATGAGCCATGTGGTTTTACCCAAGAGAGAACACCCAAAAGAATATGTATTGTTCTCAACTGAGCTTCCTTAATCTAATTCCTCAACTACCACATAAAATAATTTTTATATTTGAATGTACGATATCATAAATATTTTAAAATTTAATTTCAAGAATGTAATATAAATTTTATATATTCATTTAAAATAGTTCAAAAAATGAAGATTTCTTCATTCATATATGCGGACTACCGCCTCCATGAATGACATGTTTTATCATCCATTACCTCTTAATGTTGGTGACATTAAAAAAATATTCAATTTAAAAAACTGATATTCTTGGAAAAAATTAAAATTTTTTAATTAATATATTTTAAATTATATAATACATATTTAGAATAATTTTTCTAGGAAAATTATATGGATATAAATTAAAATAATAAGGAATAAAATTTAAGGGAACTTCCCTATTTAATATTTTATTCCATCAAAATGTACAATAAAATGTTTATAAAAATGTATATAATTTTGAGACTATTTTTATTTAATATAAAAACTACCAAGAGAAATGATGGTTTAATTAGAAATAATAATACCCTTAGTTCTTTAAATTATCCTTGGATCATTATATAAATAATCTCTTCAGTGGGTCATTTCTATTATTACTTATTCAATCATTCTCTTGAATTTTTTTATATTGGAACTGAGTTTTCAATATATATGATTATTTTTCCAATATGAACATCCAAAATATTTTAAATCCTTATTCTATTAGAAAACCCTATGATATATCATATAGATTTTCCTTGAATTATTTTTATAAAACCCACTTACATTTCATTGGTTTTATCTTCATTATGATTTATGTATGGGTTCTTTTCCTCTTATGGAAACAATGCATTCACATGTTATTAATATGAATGGCTTACCTTGAATGTTATCTAATTTATTATTTAATGTTTCTTAAATCCAGAAATATAATGTATGGTTGAAGTGTGGTTATCTTAAGAACACTATGCCATGATGTCTTGGTGGTGATCCTTGATCTATGAAAACTAAATCATTCATCATATTTTTCCACATATTTATTCTTCAATTTATATAAATAAACATTGAATTTTTATATTTTTCCATGAATAAGATCATTCTCAATAAACCACCTCTTTATGGATCCTATCATATATGTTTTTCCTCTCCATTATTCATTAATATGATTATTCGCCATTAGGACTTCTTATTGATCCAATTTCATTTATATATTTCCCTAGGGTATAATATGTAGTTTTATATTGACTAGTGAATTTAGGATAACCATGTATAATTAAAAATAATGATTATATAATTTATGTTTAAAATTATGTATTCATCGATCTAATAATAGTCCTCTATATCCTTGAATTTTATTTATTGGAAAACATTATTAAAAATTGTGGAATTAATTTTTTTTTATATTCACATTTATATACCTAAAAAATTGAATTTTTTAAAAATAAGGTGATCATGAAGATTATATCACACATATATATTTACTTAATTGTATTTATGATATTTAAAAAATATATAGTAACTTATGATATTATGATTAATATTAATATTTATTCTCAATAAGGGTGGTTGTGTTTGTGTGAATAGTGATATAAATATGTGTGGAGGTAAATAAATATTGGATGTTGGTTTGATATCCCGTTATTGAGAATAATTATTTCTTCATCATTATGAAAAATAAAAGATTTTATATGATAAGATATGGGTGATAATTTAAGAGTGCTTATTTGGAAAAAAAGATCTCTGAGTTTTACTACATAATTATTCACTCTGATAATCTGGGAATGAAAATTTTTGAACGAAAGGGAATTTTATTTTATCTTATTTAATTATGATAATTTTCTAAAAGGGTTTTTATATTTTTTTGTCTCATGAATCCAATATTTTTTTCAAAGGAAGATGTGTGTGTGTGTCTGTGTGTGTGTTTAATGTATAAATTTTAACAACTGTGGACTAGTGAGAGTGGACATCATGAAGAAAAATGATTAATGGGACTAAAATAAGAGAGAAGAGGGTGATTAAGTACTAATGATATAGAAGAATCATCATGGGAAGATACATGGTGAACAGTTTTCCTTTTTTAGTAAAAAATGATTTTATCTATTCGATTACAGTACTCTTAGGTATATTAAGTAGTAACATGCTGACATTACATTCGATATGGGATCATGTTGAATGTGTGGCTATTAATATTTAAAATATGGACTTGCATATCCCTTTATATTGAGTTTTAATGTCTTGTTTTAACTCTGTATTTCTTGAAAAGTATGACTTCTATTTCCCGATGGTTGATCACACTAAATGTTAAACATTAATAGATACAATAATGTACGTTATTATTATACATTAGAATCAACATAGTAGAAAAATTATCATGTTGATAGTTGTAGTTTTAGAATAAGGATATATTCAATATCACGATAAGTAAAGAATAGATAGGTTGGGATATAATCTATATTACTCCATTATAAGATATGAAAACATGGGAGATAATATAATAATAGAACTGGGAATCTATAAATATCATTCAATGTAAATATATTCAAGAGTTATAGAATTATTAAAGAAATAAATATCTTATAAACAAAATATAGTAAGAATAGTTAGATGGAATGAGTATAAGTTGAACTAATTATCATGATATTATCATGCTTGTATAGGTTTTCAGAAAAATAAGCTCGAAAAAAAAGAAAAGATTATTAAAACAATGGATGATAAGTCCATTCATATGATGATTCATTGTAGTTTTATTATTTATAAAATCAATGATGAATTATTTTTATTCTAATCCAAGACATATTTATACATTATATGATTAAAAATGTTGAATATAATGATCTCATTAGATGATAAAATATCATATGATGTGTTGATCTTCATATAAAGGGTTCTATCTTGTAATGGAATCCATTCCTATGTTTTCATGTATATTGATATTCTATATAATGGTGTATATACTTTAATGGGATTTAGTGATGATAGATTAATATAAAGGGATTTACTTGTGTAAATTTATATTAGGTTAACCATTTTTTATGCATTTTATATTGTCACTATATTGTCATAAAACAAATAAAAAAAGAATTAATAACAAGATATCATCAGAATATAGAGATTTCATGAATATATAAATATGATAGAGGACCAAGTAAATGATTTATTTCTAATATAAACTAATTTATATAATATATTATTATATTTTAACATACATGTGTTTATGAGGGTTGAATATGAATATTATGATAGTTTTATTCATCGATGTTTTATGATACAGTCCATATATACACTTGTTAAAATGAAAGAAATTTTTATACATAGAAACATGATATTTTGATAAAACAATTTCCCTGTATATAAAAGGGGGGATTTTAAAAATCATTTTTATAGATAAATTATAATGTTATTCTCTAATTTCAAATAAGTGGGGGAGATGGAGAGTATGCATTCATTGTACTTAGTGATGTCACGACCTGTCCCCCGGGGCTCGTACCGTGACTACCCCAAGCCCACCTTCCATAGGCTAGGGGCTGGAGACTAGTACGAAAGGTGTAAATCCCTAAACATAGAAGGAATTGCCTTTATAACTGTAAACACACACAATAGAGCACATAGCTGGATACAAAACACTAAGTAAAACTATATAACAAGAGAGTGCTGAAAAGTAAAAGGGCCAGAAATACAAGCCCAACTGTAAAGTACAAGTACAACTGAAATGAACAAAACAACTTTAAGGTGAAGAAAAGCTCCTCGATCATCCACCATGGATCCTACCTGAAAGATATGTACTGATATCCTCCTCAGTTCTCCACGTCTGTCGGTCTCCTCTGTGTACCGACACGTCGTATTGTCCACCTCCGGGTACCATCCAGTCCTGGTACTCTCAGCCTCAGTAAGCGTTTTCCGTCATCTGCAACCAACACAACAAAGTGCGGGCATAGCCCGTGTAGGGATGAGTATAATTATACTCAGTAGGGACCCTGAGACCCTCAAGGTCTCACAAAATCTAATAAGGATAAACCACAAAGTATGAAATCAACAGATAACCCCACTTAGGTGCATGCCCATACATATAACTAAGTTATTAAGAAATCCATCTCAATGATGAGGTAAACACAAAAATTACTGACTCAGATCAAACCAGGATTTTATTCTAGGGGTAGTATCAAGTAACATCCCCAGTCACACTGTCGAAACCTCAGCTGCTGGAGAACTCCTCCTCTATCGAGTACAGTGGGCCTGCAGCGTCACCCAGGCGCTTCCCACTAACCTTGGACTACTAATGTACTCCTCCTATCGAGTAATCTGGGTCTGTTGTGTCACACAGTGCCCCCCCCCCCCCACTGTGGGTCTGTTGCGTCACACAGAGGTGCTCCCCATCATAGCCTGCGGAGGTACTCCTCATGTCAAGGGCCTTGGGTCTACCGCGTCATACAGAGGAACTCCCCACCGTGGGTCTTCCGTGACACCAAGGCACCCCCCACTAGGCTAGTTGAGTCACTCTGTGTCGAAATAGTCAACAGTCGTCAGGTCTCATCCAACTACTAGTTCTACGTACTCTGCTCGCTCATCTCCGGGAGGATCCATTTCACAAGCTACTGGTCGATACTCCAACCGTCATGAAGTACCACGTAGAAGTATCTCAAAGTTATGCCACATCATAGAAGTCTCAACGCAGAAGATGATGCATCGATCGGACACCCTGTCTGTGAGTTATCAGATTTTTAGTCCTGGGGGCCCGATTGGATTCATACACGATCCAACCGGACCGTATCTCAACTTTACCCCTAACTCTAGTGGGGTATACTCAAAGGGACCGTCATGCTCTAAGAATACCAGAACCGCAGACGATTCGTCAAACAGTTGTCTGGTGCCAAAGATATGGCCAAAGAACGTAAGGGGCATGTAGTGGGCCCAGGTCCAGTCCGACCCGATCCGACCCAGTCTGGGCCGACCCGTTCTGGGTCAACCCGGTCAGACCTGTTGGGTCAAGCTCGGCCCATTGGGCGGTCCAGCTAATTAGGTTCTGCCCAGACCACTGGGCCCAACCCAGCAGGCAGTATGGGCGGTTTGGCCCAGGCTCGGGGCTGGTTCGGCCTGGAACGTCGCGAGGGCACGTCCCAATGCGGCTCGGCCCAAAGGGCGTGGCCGTGTCGGTTCGTCCAGGGTGTCGTGAGGGGGGCGGGGTTGTAGTTTATCTTGGGAGGCTGGCCGGCCATGGCGCTGGTTCAGTCGGGGGGCGACCGGGCAGGTCGGCAGGTGGCCGAGTAGGCCGGCTGGTGGGCCAGCAAGCGGTCACGCAGGCCGATAGGCGGCCGGGCAGGGCGACGGGTGGGCCGGCGGCAGCCGGGTTAGGCTCCAAGTAGGCCGGCTGGCGGCCGAACAGGTCACCAGGTGGGCCGGTGCGCAGTCAGGCAGGGCACCAGGCGGGCCGACGGGCGGCCGGGCAGGGTGTGACCAAGCAGGTCGGCGATCGGGAGCCGGGTGGCGCAGTCCAGTGGCGGTGCGGCCGGGGTGGCTCAGCTGTAGGGTCATGGTTCAGCTCGGAGCACCGGAGCACCGTGGGGGACGCTTGGTTTGTGGAGGTCGTGGGTAGGGTGACCTTTGTCATCACTGCCTTCATCATTCTGTCACCTCATCACCATGTCGAAGATCGTCACAAACAAGAACATCGGAGGGGTCATGCCTTATTGGTTTGGCATGCATCCTCTGCGTTTAGGGTTCTATCAATTGGCTCATCAAGAAGTAAGAAGATGAACAACAACTCACCAGCAAACAATTCCTTTCCAACCGTTGAAGAAGATTCAAGGAAAGCATCAACATGTAAAAAAACCCTACATTTGATCATCGTTCGTCTTTCATTGACAGAGTCTCATAAAGTAGACGAAAAAGATCATTGTTCTTCATGTCCACTGCACGCTTCCATTCCCAAGCTGCGTCGGCTCATTGATGACGATGCGGAGGGTAGTTCGGTTGAAGACGTCCCACGTCGGTAGATGCTTTGAGGAAGAAGACGAAGAAGGTTGAAATTCTTCATTCTTCATTGGGATAGTTCTTCCCTCTTCTCCTAAGATCCCACCAAGATTCCAAAAAAAATAATAACAGATAGGTTTATCCATATTTTCGTTGGTGTAGAATTCAAAATGGTGAAATAAATTAATTCGCTCCACCAAACTAATGTGGAGTTTTGGCAGAAGTTAATTAGGGGAGTTGGAAAAATTTAATTAAATGGAAGGTGGCACCATAAAGGAGGGAGTGTGTGGAAAAATCTCCCTCATTAATGAGGTGATTTGAGATATTTTCTACTCCTGTCATTAATAGGAGAGTTTTTTCAAATGTGGTTCTCACGTCATAAGCTCTCGTGGGAGGTTAGGTTTGGGTGGGCTCAACCACCATAACCTATCATGGGAAGTTAAGGTGTGGTGGTCCAACCTCTAGCTTCCATGAGGATATTTTAACTGACAAAACCCCACATGGTGGCTCAAATAAAAATAAAGTAAAGATCACTTTATTTATTATTTTCCACAAAAACTCAAAAAATAACTTTTATTCTCGACCCACTGTGGTCAAAGTGAAAGTCTCCTTAAGTGAATACCGGCATTGCGAGTTCAACGGTGTCTTCGGATTTCAATTTTGAGCACCAGTTCAAAAGTTATAAAAACCTGCTCGTACGTTTATTAAACGTACCTAAAAAACTTCAAAAATTGATTCTGGGAACACCGGGCCTCGGAATCATGCGCTGTCAGTTTTTCTGGACTCATAATATTCCTATGTATTTAAGAAAAAAATTTCCACAGAAATTTCAGGTCTTTTCATTCTCCTCACCTCAGGGCTTTACATCCCCGTAAGCAATATATCAAACTAAGGGAACAAGTGTCGGTACTGAGCATGCATCTGAGCCTCCCACTCCCATGTGCTCTCTGGGAGGTTTATGTGCTTCCAGAAAATGCGCACCAGAGGTATCGACCATCCATGTAGGACCTGCTCCTATCAATCCTCAATCTCCACTAGAACCTTTGTGAAATTATTCACATCGTTGACGTCCAGATCTTCATGGTCGATGATGTGAGAATATTCATGCACATTCCACCTCAGCTAGGATACATGGAAGACGTCGTGCACCCAGTGCAACTGAGGTGGAAGCGCTAAGAGGTATTCCACCTCGCCGACTCGACTAAGGACCTAGAAAGATCCGATGAACCTCAGAGATAACCTCCTTCCTTGGCCAAATCTCTTTAATCATCATCAAGGTGATACCTGTAGAAAGATTTGGTTGCTATCCTAGAACTCTAGAGGTCTTCATCTCCTGTCATTATACGACTTATGTCTTCTTTGTATAGTCTTCATCCTCTCCTAGATTATCTGCACCTTCTATGTGGTTTCCTGTACCATCTCTGGTCCCACTAGTGCTGACTCCCAAGGGTCAGTTCAGCACAAGGGTGATCTGCAAGGTCTCCCGTATAATTCCAAAAAAAGTGCCATCCCTATGGTGGAGTGATAGTTGTTGTTGTATGAAAACTCCACCAAAGATAAGTGATCCTCCTAGTTGTGACTGAAGTCGAGGACACAAGCACGCAACATTTCCTCAAGGGTCTGAATGGTCTACTCATTCTGGCCTTCCATCTGAGGATGGAAGGAGGTGCTCAGACGAAGATGCTTCCCAAAAGCCTCCTGAAACCCCCTCAATATTCGAGAAGTAAACCGTGAATCACGATCAGAGTCAATAGAAGAAGGTACTCCATGTAGCCGCATAATCTCCTGCACGTAGAGGCATTCCAAGATCTCTACTAAACCCTACTCTCTTCTCAGTAGGAAGTGGGCCAACTTGGTGAGTCGATCAATGATCACCCAAATCAATTCATGACAGAAGGATGTATGTGGAAGTCCTTTCACAAAGTCCATGGATATCCCATCTCACTTCCACTCTGGGAACTCTAAAGGTTGACCCAAGCCTGCTGGTACCTGATGCTCTGCCTTCACTTGATGAAAAGTGAGCCACTGAGAGACAAACTTTGCAACTACCATCTTCATACCTGGACACCAGTTTTGTCATCGAAGGTCCTGGTACATCTTCTCCACTTCTGGATGTACCGCTAAAGGGTATGTGTGTAACTCCCTCAACACTTCCTCCTAATGTGACCCTGGTACCATTATACGTTCTCTAAAGAGGATGACGTTCTACCCACCTTCAGAAGGACCATCAGGTACCTACCCTATGGAAATCTAAGCACGTTGTGTCTTGTAGTTAGCTTCCACATGATGTGCCTCTGTGACTCGCTAAAGAAATGGGGGAGTGACTGTAAGGGACTGAAGGAAAGATGCTCCATCTCGATCCACAAAGGATATCTGCAAAGTGGCCAGCTGCTCTATCGCCTCACCTAGAAGCTATATACTATATCTCTTGCCAAGTGCATCTGCAAAAACGTTCCCCTTTCTAGGAGTATATACTATCTAGAAGCTATAGTCCTGGAGGAACTCAAGCTATCACCGTTGTCTCAGGTTCAGGTCCTTATGAGAGAAGATATACCTGAGACTCTTATGATCAGAGTACATGGTAAAACATTCACCCATCAGATACTGTCGCCACTTCTTCAAGTAAAAGACCACTACTGCTAACTCTAGGTCATGGGTAGCTTAGTTATTCTCATGATGTCTTAGCTACTGAGAACCATACGTGATCACTGCTCGCTCCTGCATCAGGACACACCCGAGTCTGGTCCCTAATGTGTCGCAGTAGACTACGTACCCTACGCCTTCCTCTGGAAGCCTCAAGACGGGGGCACTAGTCAGCCTCTGCCTCAGCTCCTGAAAGCTCTATTGGCATCTCTCCGACCAGAAAAAGGGGTTCCCTTTATTCATCAAGGATGATAGTGGTGATGAAACTCTGGAGAAGTCTAGAACGAACCTTCGGTAGTATCCATCCAAGCCCAGGAAACATCGTACCTCCGTCACACTCCTGGGTGGCTTCCAAGAAAGTACCGCCTCAATCATCACTGGATCCACTACAACTCTAGCCTCTGAGATGAAATGCCCCAAAAAGTGTACCTATCAAATCCAAAACTTGAACTTCGAGAACATACCATAAAGCTGGTGCTCTTAGAGTGTGTCCAGTACTACCTAAAAATGGTAGGCATGCTCCTCCTCAGTAGTCGAGTAGATCAGAATGTCATCGATAAAGACTACGACAGAGCGATCAAGGTATGGCTGGAAGATCTTGTTCAGGATTCCCATGAACACTGCTGGAGCGTTGGTGACGCCGAATGGCATAACCAAGAACTCGTAGTATCCGTACCAACATCTGAAGGTCGTCTTCTACACATCCTCATCTCGACCTCTGAGCTAGTGATAGCCTGATCTGAGGTCTATCTTCGAGAACCACAGTGCTCCCATCATATGGTCAAAAAGTTCATCAATACTCGGGAGTGGTTACTTGTTCTTCACGGTCACCTGGTTTAGGTGATGGTATTAAACAAAAAGCCTCAAGCACCTATCTTCCATCTTGGTGAACAGAATCAGGGCTGCCTAGGGAGAAACACTGGACCAGAAGAATCCCTTCTTGTTTAGGTTCTCTAGCTGTACCAGCATCTCGTGAAGCTCTATGGGAGCCATCTGATATGATTGTGAAGATATCGGTGCCGTACTGGGGTACAATTCAATGTAGAAGTCCACTTCTCTATGAGGAGGTAGTCCTAGAACATCATCAGGGAAAACATCCGCATACTGGTACACCACTACAGGATAGCTTGAACTCTCCGCATCAACTACTCCGAGGGTAAGGCAGGCCAACTGATAAGTGATCGACTCCACTCTCCTTCGGGAAATTCCATCCTATGTTGTAAAGGCTCCCTTCTCACCGGTGAAGGTGAACATAGTCTCATCCATGCGGACACACCACACATTGTTCCCAATACAATCAACCTAAGCATAGTCTATAGATAACCAGTCCATACCCAAGATGACGTCGAAAGGCCTCGACACCACTATGAGGAGATCCCAGCTGAAGCTCTCTCCTCCTAGAGTAAGCTCACATGACCAGAACCAGTGCGTAATCATTAATTCTACTCACATAGAAGTCTCTAGCTGTAAGGATCGAGCCAACAGCTCCATCGAAATATTCGAGCTCCGAACGAAGGAAGTGGCATTGAAAGAGTGATTAGAACCTGTGTCTATAAGAACTGCATATATGGTGTATTAGACATGGATAGTACCTAGAATCATCTCTAGAGTGTTGTAATCGTAGGCCTTAGCTTCTTGGGGCTACGCTCTCCCATGTCCACCTGCTCCCTGCAGTCAGGGTGGACCTCCTGGTGGTGGTGGCGGTAACACCTCAAAACATCACCCACTGCCAGCTGCACGACCAGCTCCTCTACCATGTTCTCCTATTCCCTATGGACCACCTCGATCAAATCTATGCCATTGCATGGGTGGTCCTTCGACCGTATTATGATCATCTGAATGACGAGTCGAACAGTCACGAGCCATGTGACCCTGCCCACCGCATGAGAAACACCGCCCACTCCTGGCATGTATGTCTCTTCCTGGAGTGCCCCGCACAACTGATCCTGAGTCATGTGGTTATCCACCCATGGGTCTCGTCCACTTGGACCTCTGCATCATCTATCTACTTCCAACTATAAAAGAATATGTTGCATGTCGACTAGTGGTGGTTCTCACTAATGGAGACTCCTCAACAAGGAAACTCTCCACCAGGAGGGCTCTCCCTAGAACCCACGCCTGCCTCAGGATGCTGAGTGAGATCATCGAAGTCCTGATATCTCTCGTGAGCCCCTGCTTGAAGGTCCGGCCCATGAAGAATGGGCCCCGTACCATATTAGTGGAGTAGCGCAAGAGGTCGGTGACGCTCGCTGAGTACTGTGCCACCGTCATGCTACCCTACTGCAGCTGAAGTAGCTTCTATATCCGTATTGCACTTAGGGTGGCTGGGACAAAATCCGCCCAAAACAGGCTCTCGAAGTCTACCCAGAGAAGTTTCACCTCATCACGCACCTGGAGCATCAGACTCCACCATCTTCCTGCTACTTCCTGAAGGAGACTCTCGGAAAGGATCCCCATAAGGTCAGATGGTGTCCCTACCAGTCTGAAGACTCTCACCATAGACTCAATACAATCCTCAGATGCCTGCGGGTCTATCTCTCCCCTGAACCTGGGCAGCCTCTAGCAATGGAACTCATGCAATGCGCTCAAGCAGTGTGCATCGTCTACTATTGGGGATGGTGGAATCGGTGGCCCAATGGGTAGTTGTACCGCAGGTGCCTCCACTGTGAGAGGGCCTTGCACTAAGGCCTCATCGCTCGGTGCGCTATCTTCGCGTACAACTCTCAGGACTCTAGCTGGTCGTCTACGAGGATGCATCCTGAAAGAAATAGATTCGACACGATCAAAATATTATACCTGTTGAGCGGACCTGGTTGAGATGACTTAAAGAAAACTTTTGAAAACACACATGCAATCAGTGTTTTCGTGCACTGAGTCGGAAATCAGTTGTCAGGGTCCGGATGTATGGATATGTCAGTCGACACACCTACACTGGACTCCCTGAACTAAAAACCACACTCAGTACCCTTAAAACTATTTCTTCATAGAAAAGAAGGATCAAAGTCTTACGTTTTGTGGTAGAAGTGACTCATCTGATACCAATTTGTCATGACCCGTTCCCCAGGGCCCATGTCATGACTACCCCAAGCCCGCCTTCCATAGGCCAGGGGCTGGCAACTAGCACCTAATGCGTAAATCCCTAAACAAGGAAGGAATTTCCATTATAACTATAAACACACACAACAAAGCACAGAAATGGATACAAAACACTATGTAAAACTGTATAACAAGAGAGTGATGAAAAGTAAAGGGGCCATAAATACAAGCCCAACTATAAAGTACAAGTACAACTGAAATGGACCAAACAATTGTAAGGTGAAAAGAAGCTCCCGGATCATCCACCACAGATCCTACCTTAAGGGTAGGTACAGATAGCCTCCTCAGCACTCTGTGTCTATCGGTCTCCTCCGTGTATCAACACGTCGTAAGGTCCACCTCTGGGTATCGTCCAGTCCTGGTACTCTTAGCCTCAATCAGTTATGTTCGTCATCTGCAACAAACACAATGAAGTGCGGGCATAGCCTGCGTAGGGGTGAGTATAACGATACTCATTAAGGACCCCGAGACCCTCAAGGTCTCACAAAATCCAAAAAGGATAAACCACAATGTATGGAATCAATAGATAACCCCACTTAGGTATATGCCCATACATATACCTAAGTTATCATATAATCAATCTCAATCATGAGGTAAACAAAAAATTACTGACTCAGCTAAAACTAGGATTTTATTCTAGGGGTAGTAACAAGTAACATCCCCAGTCACAGTGTCAAAACCTCAGATGCTAGAGAACTCCCCCTCTATCGAGTATAGTGGGCATGTCGCGTCACCAAGGCACTTCCCACTAACCTCGGCTTCTAGATAACTCCTCCTCTATACAGTACCATGGGTATGTTTTATCACACAGAGGCGCTCCCCATTGTTGGTCTGTCATGTCACACAAGGGATCTCCCCATCGTGGGTCTATCGTGACACGAAGGCACTCCCCACTGGGATAGTAGAGTCACACCAAGTCGAAACGGCCAGCAGTCATCAGGTCTCATCCAGCTACTAGGTCTCTGCACTCTGCCCAGTCGTCTCTCAGAAGATCCGCTCCACGAGCTACTGGTCGATATTCCAACTATCACGAAGTCCCCTGTAGTAGTATCATAATGTTATGCCACATCATAGGGTTCTCAATGAAACAGAAGGAGCGTCAATCAGATGCCCTATCTGTGAATTATTAGCCTTTTAGTCCTGGGGTCCCGGTTGGATTCGTGCACGATCCAACCTGACTATATCTCAACATTAACTTGAACTCCAGTGGGGTATACTCAAAGGGTCCGACGGGCTCAAATAATACCAGCGCCGCTGATGGTTTGTCAAATGGACGTCCGGTGCCAAAGATATGTCCAAAGAAAGTAAAGGATCATTAGTGGGACCGACTCCGGTCCGACCTGGTTGGACCGAACCGATTTGACCCAGTCTGGGCCGACCTGGTCTGGGTCGACCCGGTCAGACCTGTTGGGTCTGGTCTATCCCATTGGGCAGGCCAAACTGTTAGGTACGGCCCACCCCGTTGGGCCCAGTCCAGTAGGCCATATGGGCGGTTCGGCCGAGGCTCGAGGCCGGTTTGTCCTGAAGCATCACGAGAGCGTGGCTCGGTGCGGCTCGTCCTGGAGGGCGCGGGCGGGCCTGTTCGGTCAGGGCGCCACGAGGGAGGTGCTGAGCTAGCTCGGGAGGCCGGTGAGGCCAGGGCACCAGTTCGGTCGGGTGGAGACTAGGTAGGCTGGCGGTGGCTGGGAGGCAGCCGGGCAGGCTGGCAGGCGACCGGGAAGGCCAGAAGGTGGGCCAGCGGGTGGTCAGGCAGGCCGGTAGGCAGCCTAGAAGGGCGCCAAGTGGGCCAGCGGGCGACCGGGTAGGGCCCTGGGCGGGCCGGCGGGCGGCCGTTCAAGGCACCTCGTGGGCCGACGGGTAGCCGGGCAGGGTGCCAGGAGGGCCGACAGGCGGCTGGGCAGGGCGCTAGGCGAGCCGGTGGGTGGCTGCGTAGGGCGCGGCCAGGCGGGCTGGCGGTCGGGAGCCGGGTGGCGCGGGTCGGCGACGGTGCATCCGCGGTGGCATGGCAGAAGGGTCGTGGATCGACCCAGAGCACCGGAGCACTGCAGGGGCAGCGCGGTTTGCGAAGGTTGTGGGTATCATGACTTTTGTCGTCCCCGCCTTCTTCGTTCAGTCACCTCATCACCATGTCAAAGATCATCACAAACAAGAATGGCGGAGGGGTCGGGCTATGTTGGTTTGGCCCGCACCCTCCGCGTTTAGGGTGGTATCAATTGGCTCATCAAATAAGTAAGAAGATGAACAACAACTCACCCAGCAAAAATTCCATTCCAACCATTGAAGAAGATTCAAGGAAAGAATCAACACGTAAAAACCCTCTACCTTTGGTCGTCGTTCATCATTCATTGATAGAGTCGCGGAAAGTAGACGAATAAGATCATCGCTTATAGCGCCCGCTGCACACTTCCAATCTGGAGCTGCATCGTCTCATTGACGATGATGCGAATGGTAGGTCAGTTGAAGACGTCCCATGTCGGTAGAAGCTCCAAGGAACAAGTCGAATAAGGTCAGCGTTCATCATTCTTCATTGGGATTCTTCTTCCCTCTTCTTCCATGTTTCCACAATGATGCCAACGAAAATAATAATTGATACATTTATCTATTATTTCGTTGGCACAAAATTCAAAATGGTGAAATAAATTAATTGGATCCACCTAATTAAAGTGGAGGATTGGCACAAGTTAATTAGGGGAGTTGGCACAATTTAATTAAAGGGAAGGTGGCACCATAAAGGAGGGATGGTCTGGAGAAACTCTACCTCTTTAATGATGGGAGTTGAGTGGTTTTCCGCTACTGCCATTAATAGAGGATTTTAGCCCCATGTGGTCCCCACGTTATAACCTCTCACGAGAGGTTAGGTTCGGGTGGGCCCCACCACCATAGCCTCTCATGGGAGGTTAAGGTATGATGGTCCCACCTCCAACTTCCATGAGGAGATTTTAACCGACAAACACCCACATGGCGGCTAAAATAAAAATAAAGTGAAGTTCACTTTATTTATTACATTCCACGAAAACCCAACAAATAACTTTTATTCTCAACCCACTACCGTCGAAGTTAAGGTATAGTTAATGGAATACCGGTTCTGCAAGTTCAATGGTGTCCTCAAATTTCAATTCTGAGCACGGGTTCAAAAGTTATAAAAACACTCTCATATGTTTACTAATCGTACCCGAAAAAAACTTCAGAAATTGATTCAAGGCACTCCAGGCTTCGGAATCATGCATTTTCAGTTTTCAAGGACTCGTAAAATTCCCATGTATTTAATAAAAAAATTCCACATAAATATCGGGTCTTTACAAGTGAATTCATATCATACACTAAAAAGGATGAATTATGGTATATCATGGTTCCAGTTTTTCTGATTCTATAGATGATATTTTTTTCAATATCATTGCTTTGACGATAACCAATTTGATAAATATGCATATTTTTTTGATTGGATACAACAAAAAAAGACAAGTTTCAATCTTTTATATATCATCTAGGAATCTAATGATATGTTTCATGAAGAAGTAAAACCCAATATTTTTTATGAAAAATCATAATATTTCAATGAGGAGATAGATTTTTTATGTTCAAAAATCATATTTGGAGAAATGTTTTCCAAACTAAAAAATTCCATAACTATTAGGTGGTGTAATTATAAATAAAGCAGTGCATTAATAAAGTGGTTGGCATATTCCTGGTGGATTTGGATGATAAATACCCAACAATTTTGTGAGATTTGATCTAGGTTTTTTATTATGAAAAATGTATATAGAAAATAACATATATATCCTTTCAAAGAGTCGAACATGAAAGATATAGGTTTTCTAGAGGGGTTGAACCCTGTAGACAAATTTTGTGTTGGTGTTCTTTTTTTCCTAAAATACATTCAATTGTTGTGATTTAGACTGAATCTATTGATCCATTCCTCTTAATAGGTGATGATTTTTTTAATTAATAAACCTAATTAAAAATAAAAGAAATCTCAATGAATATTTTTTTACACAAATTCACCTACCCTTCCAATGTACCTATATTATCTTTGGGTATATAAAACTTGTTTTTTTACACTTAGTTATACTTCAATAATTATTTCCTTATATGGGAAAGAAGAAATTCAAGTAATATTCTTTAAAAAGAAATAATCTATAATAATAAATTTAATATATATATATATATAATTCGAACTATGAAAGTATGAATTCCACCATTTTATACATTCAACTCAATATCATAAGTATAAACTTCATTTGGTAAGAGTAAATGTCTAATTTATATGAATAGTTGAACTTTGTAAGTGTATATGATATCGTTGAATGATAATACTGAAAATCAGAAAAAAAAACATAACTTCATAAGAGTAAAATTGAATTTTAAAGTGTATATGTGAATTCAGAAGAATAGTATTGAATTTGTAAGAGGAAATATTATTTACAAAGTGTATACTCATAAATTAGACGTGTGGAATACAATTATAAAATATTACAAGAACATTATAATATTAAACCCCTTCTTAATAAGTGTACAATATTATATTATAAGAGTAAAAGAATATTTCAAAATCCATGACATCAAAAACCATAAGAATCATTTAATACATTGAAAATTATCCCTTGAAATGAGAATGTTATCTATTAATAATAAAATGTATAGAAACATATGAAAACATCTTTAACAAGATTAAATGAAAACAAAATTTAAAAATAAGGGTTCTTTTTGTGCATCAAAAAACTATGTAAAATTGGACATTTTTTCATAATTAGTATATCGAATAATAATATTAAAATTTTTTATTATGAAATTCATATGCATAGGGTAGAGTATTTTTTTAAAATATCATGATCTTATTAATTTTATATTAATCATTACAGAGATTAATTGATTCATACTTCTTCACAACAGTGTGAAAATTCTCCCCCATTTTAATTCACATGGGAATAAAAACCCCATAATGAAATTCTCGTAGATTTGGTAAGTCAATTTGTTAAAAATGATTTGTGAAATAATAAATGGATTATTTGATATTGGAATATAATGAATATTGAAGAGAGGCCCAAGCAATATAAATGTAAAATAAAATTTTACCATGTGGAGAACAAAATATTATTTATGAAACAAATTCCAAAAATCCTCAATCATAGAATTATTTTAGATATGGGATGAAAGAATCTCACAACTATGAGTTTTGACTTATAATTCAACATATAGTCATTGGGTAACTAAAATTATTTTTTGAATAAACATTGAAGTTATGATCGAGTTCCAATAACTATAATTATATAATACATTTCTTAACTGAATAATAATCGCAATTGACATCATGTGACTATTTTTCTAGTCAATAATTTAATCCAAAATGTTTTTTATTATTAGGAAATAATAATAACATATCATATTCAGAATAAAAATACTCAATGATTTATAAAAACAATCATAATATTTATTCTCATATATAAACTTGATTTCAAATTTAGAAACATAATTTTTAAGCTATAAAACATTTTTGATTTTTATTTTATTATTTATGTTTTCTACACTTGTTATTATTTAATTAATTGTAAAAATAATCTATAATACCAATTGATATGTCCAACACATAATATACATAAATTTATATCATTTTTAAAAATTATATATATAACCTCTAATGAAAGATTAGATCATTGAACCTATAAGATTAGTGTATTTCTTGATAACATATACAACATTCTTATTTTTTAATATGATGAATTTTTATTTATAACAAAACCACAGTAGACCCCCCCCCCCATTTAAATATATCATTTATCATATTAATCATCATAACCTCTGGAATGGAAGAATAATAAAATTTAAAATTCGAAAATCGATAAGGTGTACAAATAAGATATATAAATATATAATCATAAGTGAGATTAAGATGAAGATGTAGGTATTAGAACATAGTAAAGGTAAATGATTATAACATGAGGAAATGATGACCAATAAAATATGGATGGTAAATCATGAATTGGGAAAAAATTAATTTGGCATAACAAATAAAATTAGGAATATTAATGTAGAAATATGAGTCACTAATCTTCAATAATGAATCATAACATAGAAATGAGGTATACAATAGAAATGTGATAAAAATAAATGAATATAAAATCATTTTTATATAAAGGCTCTGAGCTAATACAATCATCACATAGTGGAAATATTCATATAACATTGTCTAATATGATCACTCCTTAGCCCTTTTCAGGCCATTTCCTAATATAAAATGATTTTACAAACCCATTTTAATGTGATATTATTCAGTTCTCACCCATCACATAGTTAAAACCCAAACGTATATGAACCATATGAAAGAATTACTAATTACATTAAGGAATACATAACCCCTGAGTTTAAAATGGTTTTGATATGTATAATCATAGGTCATGGAAATTTCTATTAAAGATATTAAATTTCAATTACACTATTGAAATATATCCTCATTGCAATAATAAATAAATTAATGGATAGTGACATAGATAAAAACCACATTAGAAGAACATTGTAATATTTCTTAGAATATAAGAAGGAATACCTATTACATTTCAATTTTTAAAAATAATAATTTATAAATAATTTATCAAAAAATATTAATATAAAAAATATTATTTTAGGAATAATTAAATTTCAAGAAGGAATTAACATATCGAAAACTAATGAAAGCGGTTAGAGAGTGAAAAGTTGCATAAAACATTAGAAGATGATTATTTTTTCATAATTTGAAAAATAATTCAAAATTAAATATAAATGGACTTTTGAAATAGTTGAGTTATGGATATGGACATCTATATAAGTATATGAAAAAGGTATAGATATATTTAAATCATCTTGATCAAATAAAAGATATAATTCCCATTCCACATAAAAGCAATGTTTTTGGTGAATAATGTTATAATAGGAATGTAAATTTATAAGGGCATATATAACCCAAAATTAACTAGTAAAGAAGAAAATAAATTGATTTTTATAGAGAAATCACATAGAATTTTACCCAATTTAATTTAAACTTCAACCATCTCAATTTCAAAGTGTGATTGGAAATTAATCCCATATAGTAGAAATTAACTTCCATAATATAATATTAACAATTTATGTAATAAAAATCATCATAATAATATATATAATAATATATTCATATTAATTTCCATTTATAAATTTCATTTATTTTGATATATTATTTTTTTTACATTTTTATAAATTATTCTTTATAATTTAATGAATGTGTTTTTTTAATATCTTATATGTTTCTTAATAGAGATATTTTACTTCATTATTTTATAAAACATTAATCATTTCCAAATTATTCATTATAGTGTAATAATTTTATTGTAGTAATTTATCTAGTCTCAAATTCATTTAATTTAGAATATGTCTATGTTATTAATACTAGAATTTTTTATGAGCATGTTTTATATAATTTTATTGATAACAATTATTTAATTTATAATTATTATTTTATGTTATTTAAAATGTATTAAATAGTAATGATTATATAAATTACCTCATAGTTTCTTATGTTACTTGAAATATTTTCATGATAAAAATTCTTTATGAAAATGATGTTTTTTGTACTATCTCATTCATGTAGATTGTTGAACTCACACAAGTATAAAAACAATATATTAAGGAATGAGAAGAAGTTTAGTTTATATAATTTTAATATATTTTTCATAAAAGAATAATTATTTTAAAAGTATTTAATTATATTGGATAATGGGTGTTTAAATAATTTTAAAAATTAATTTATTTAATATTATAAAGAATAACTAGAATCATACTTGGATGGAATTTCTGAATCATATAATGGGTTCTTTAGAATGAAGGATTTATGCCTCCTTCATGGGGACAGAAGCTACCAACTATATATATATATAACAGTATAAATATATTTATTGATTTGAGAGTTAACTAATTGATTTTAGTTGTATTTAAGGGGTGATGGAGAGATCATATCATAGGTTAAAAAGAGAATCATTTCCTTGGTGAATTGAGAAATGTGAATAAAAAATAATGATTTTCAAGGGATTTAAGTGAGTTAGGTGGGGGAATATTAATGAGAAATATAGTATTTTCTCTAACACATATTATCTCTATTATATAAACTATAAATATCATTCTAATTACACTAAAAATATTAATGATGTTAATTTACCTCGTTTTTAAGTTGTTGTACAATGGTAATAAATTTTTTTCTAAAAATAATATGTTACGCATTTCACTAAATTTCACTGTCATCATTTCAAATTTGGACTCTATTTAATCTAAATAAATATCCCTATATGTTAAATTTATCATTCATATGGAAATATAAATATATTTGATGAAATTTTTTTAATGGAATGAATAATGTTGAAATATTATGTATTCTTAGTAATATTTCATCATAGTTATTAATTAAATGAAAGTCAATATATTTTTTTATACATAAAACAATTACAGTTTATCATAATCAACCATTAAAAATAAAAAATTCCCAAATTATAAAAAAAAGTCATAGAAACAAATCATGGAAAAATATCCCTTTTCCATTTCAAATGATTTTAATTAAACCACATTTGATGCAGTTCATTATAAAATGACCATTCAATTTTATCAATTTGTTATTATTATAATAATTGTTCAAAATTTATAAACACACCAAATTAAACATTAAAATGAATAATAATTATAATAAATGAGTAAAATTATACACATTTATAATAAATTATTTTAGTGAATTATTATCTTTTGTTATCATTCTTAAAATCGTTATGCCATTCGAGTTATTTAAATTTTTTCTTTTTCACTTTATATAACAACTAATGTTCATAAATATTCCTTTTGGAGTTAATTTTATGCAATCACCATATATTAAATGAATATTTTTCTAACATGTATATTTCAAATGAACTTATAACCCATGGTTATATATATAATGGTGAGTTTAAATTATTACATATATCCTTACATTCTTATATAAAATTCATCATTCATTTCACAATGATGATTATCATATACAAAAAATATATATTATTATTTCTATAGTTAACATCACCATCATGATCATTATGATATATTATAATCATAAAAATTTAAACGTAATTAAATTTTTATTTAATTTTTTTTACTCCATTAATAATGACCCATATAATGTTTAATAATATATATTTTTAATTTACTTCGTTTTAATTGAAATATTATAAAAAATTTAAATGTGGTATTTTTCATTTAATTTTGGTATTTCATGAATCATAAGTAATTAAACACACATGAGATATTTAAAGGTAAAAAATTCTAAAATCATGGGGATTTATATTAGATTCACAATACACAAAAATCATAAGATTGAAATAATCAAAAAATGTAAAAACGATTCCAGAACACCACTTAATTGGTATGATATCCCAGACATAACCATACCATAATTTCATGATATATATATATATATATTATTTCATTTCAAATATTTAAATGGCCATTTATTTTTAGTGTTTTAGAGAATTATGACAAATCCTAAACTAACAAAATTATTGTATTTCTTAACTAATGGAATTTTTCAACGATATGTGAAAATTATTAATACAAAAAAATTCTATATCTCTAGTAAATAATCCACTTGAGATACTAATATTTCCATATCATTTATATTAATATTATACATAACCTATGTAAATTGAAATATAATAATGGTGATCTAAAATGGACTTTAAGGGTATAGATAACCCATAACAATCAAAAGATTTTTATTTAGGTGGAAACTTTTTTGAAGAGAATTAAATAAATAAAATCAGTACCAAGGAATATCTTTGGCCTTCAAAAGAATTTATTTTTTAGAATTATTATTTATAAATTAATGATTTTAACTTCTTTTTGAAACTAATAATTTATACTTATGACGTTTTATTGAAAATAGAAAATAGTTGAAAGATGTATTAACATGGAAAACGTTTAAAAGATATTATTTTAACATTTTTATGAAAATTATTGTTATTAATAATATCAAAAAAATTATAAATATTTTTAATGAATGTCCATTTATTGAAAAATTAACTTAATAATTTATTGACTAATATATGTGAATATTCCACAAAGAATACAATTAATATGGAAATGAGAAAATGATGTTTTGGACGAGAACATATAGAGAATGTTAGATTAACAATAAATAATGAAATCATGAAAAATATGAGTCATGGGGGAATGAAATATTTTTGATACATATAATTCTCCATAAAATATCATTTAAAATTAAATGGGGTCTTCTAATGTATATAAATTCTACAAATGTATTGCCTCTAAAAAAATAATTTTTATTTTTAGATATGATTTAAAACAAAACCCCCATTGTTTGGGTAACATATTAATACAACCCCCATTAAATATTGGGAATGAATTTGAAAAAAAAAATTACATTTATAAATTATAATTCAAAATATAACATTTCAAATTGAAATCGTATAAACAATATAAAAAACAAGGTGCACAAAATAAAATAAAAAACTATTATTGATTCAAAAATGTGAAAAATAGACCTTTATTATATTAGTATCTACTCAATCAAAAGAAATTTCAATAAAGAATATAAACTATCTATAAAAACCCCATTAAGGACATAAATGTTGTAAGATATATTAATTAGGAAGTAATCACACAATATAATTATCCAATAGAAAAATTCAGTTTTATTAAAATATATTTTTGAGAAATTAACACTTAATTTAATTACCAACTTTGACCAATATTCTTGATACTTATATAGAAAAAAATAACACTCTTAAGATCATATTTTTGAACAAAAAACTAATCTATAACTTTTTGTAATATTCATTTATAATATTTCTCTAAAATTATATTAGTTAGTGGTTAAATATTTTAAATATTAGGTGTTATAAGTCTTGAATATTTTGAAAAAAATTGTAATAGTAGTGTTGGTCTTCACTCTTCTCCTTATGATTTTCATTTATATATCATAAAATGTACATTAATTAATTATCTATAGATATTTTTTATGTTATAAGTTTATTCTATACGATTTTTTTATGATCATTAAATATCAAATTAGTGATAATTATATTTCATTGACTAAAAAATAAACATAGAAACATGATTAGATTAATGTTATTAATTTATTAGGACTTTTACCCATTTAGTTATCCTTTTCTACACATTTTCAATTGAATATGGTAACTATTTTTTACGGAAGTAATTTTTTTTTCTAATTTTAAAATATCATTTATTTCATAAAATCTTCCTAAAAAATAAAAAAATGAAATCAATTTTATATGTATTTTTCTCTAAAATTTATTAATATTAACAATAAAATTTTAAAATATTATAAACAATTTTAGATAATAGTGTAACATGTGTTCAAAAATATCCAATCGAATTCCGTAAACAAAAATTAATATTTTATAATTTATTTTATATCTTATAAAATGTATAATTTTTAAAGAAAAGGGTATCATTAGTTTCCATGTCACATGTATATACAGATAATTTCTTAAATGTAATGGTATTTGTAATAACCATTTTTTTCACAATTCACCAAAAAATAATTCTTTTTTCAGAAACTCCAAAAATTTCATTGTAAGATAATTTTCAAATGATGGATTATTAAATGAAGATATATTTATAAAATTAATTTTCAAAATTTTCAAAATCTTTTCATTAAATTATATTTATAAATATAAAAAAATAAAACCATTTATTTGAAATGTGGTGATTTAAAAATTAAAGGTACTCAGTATTTTTTTCATATCAATTCTTTATTCAATCAATGTTAGTGTAATACTCATATATATATATATATATTAAAAAATTAAATATATAATTTGTCAGGATAAAATAGATTAAACCGAATATAATATTTTTTTGATAAATATTTATTTTATATTAAGAAATATTTACTAAATACAATTAATTATTTGTCACACTATAAATTTAATTTAATTAATATATTAACATTACTATCATTCATGGTATATTATAAATACATTATATCATAAATTAATAATGAAAACGTTAATACATAACACACACACATATATATAATGTTACCATGTCTTTTTTTTATAATTAATTATTTTTGATTTATATTATTTCTACATAACTATTAACAATTCAGGTTATTAATATATGGAACACCCCATGATTTTTGAATATATTTAATTAAATAAAAATGTGTTTATGAACATTCTCAAAATAACACCAAACTAAATTCAATTTTAACTTATTTATTATAAATAAAATTTAATTATAATAAATACTCAAGTATATAATAAAATTATAATCAATTATAAATTTATTCAAATGCAGATTTCGAAAAAAAACCCATGATATATAAAGGAAATTTCAAATAAAAGATGTTTTTTCATTATATATTTTATTATAATGTAAAACAAAAATTAATAAATTCACCACCTTTAAATTTTTTAATTGAATGTAGTTTTAGATTTATAATTCTAAAATTATGCAAAAATGAATATTTATAAATTTTCTAATATAGGTTTTTAAAAAATTTATAGGTAAAACTAAATTTTTTTCTATAATTGTTCATTGTTTGATATTATGAAAATATAAAAAGTGAATAGAAGTTTATAAAAAAATTATTGATTATATATTAATATAAAGAGTAGAACTATGTATTTTAAAATACCATTTTGAATATTTGAAATATTTTTATAATTTTTTCCACATTTAATTTTTTTTATTTTTAAATAAAAAATTTTAATGGTTATATTCAGTTTTTTGATTTATTTGTATGCAGAATAACCCTTATTTATTTTTAATAATAAAAATTAATTCGTGATTTTCAAATACATTGATAAATTTATTTTACATATAACTATTATGAAAAAATTCATACAATTTATAAAACCTTTTCTGTTATGTTTTTTGTGTGGAAAATTTCAAATTAAGTTTCAATCCTCTATAAAAAATATTTTATGAAATTATATCCATATTTTAGATCGATGTATTCATATAATATAAAAAAATAATTTCATTTTCATGAAAATATTAATTTACCCAGTTAATATTTTTTAAACATTGTAAAACAATTATTTTTCAATGAATGATATTTATCTAAATCATATATAAATTTTAAATTTAATGGAACTAAACTAAATTTAGAATCTAATATAATGTTTAGATACAAATATAATAAATTAACACCCATTAAATTGATTATTTATTATTAATAATATTAATAGAATAAAGTAACTATAGTGACATTTTTCTACAAAAATAGTTTACTTATAAATTTTATGTTTTAATTAAAATTATTACATCATTATATTAAAAAATAATTAATGTTAGATGGAAGATTAATTTGGATTCACCATGCCCAAATTTTTTATAATGTGTTATCTTATATTTTTAGTAATAATTTAATTACCATGATTAGTTTTTAATCAAGATTAATAAGTGTAAAAAATTTGTAAATGTAGTATCTAGAATATTTAACAACTAAATAGTCACCTAAACCTTCTAGAAATCATATATAGTTATAAAAGTCATACCGATAAGTCTTACCTACCTTTTCCTTATCAAATTTACCTAACTCACCTTACCTAACTAACACTCATGTTATTATTTTCTTACCCCTTACTAATGTTTTTCCTAAAAACCTCCACTTTTTCACATATAATAGGTGTTCACTCTCACAATTTTTTTCATCCATCTCCACACCAATGGAATTGATCAATAATTTTCTTTAAATATCCTACTCTATAACCCACCTAATATTTTCTTATGGTTCTAATAATTCGTCAATATTTAAGAAAAAATATTATAAAGAGATTTTAGTTTATTTGACTATATTGTAAAACAAGGTGAGGTTTTCAATTAGAAACACCATTCATTTTGTTATTCTTTAATAATATAAACCAATGTTAACTTCTAAGGTGTATCTATTACACCCCATACTTAT
Source organism: Viscum album (assembly GCA_963277665.1). Classification (NCBI taxonomy): domain Eukaryota; kingdom Viridiplantae; phylum Streptophyta; class Magnoliopsida; order Santalales; family Viscaceae; genus Viscum; species Viscum album. The sequence continues at coordinate 1,772,147,585 of OY728163.1, read as the reverse complement.
AAAATCACAAATTATTTTTAATCATGGAAATATCACTTCCATTCATTCTCTTCAATTTTTTTTGGAAACAACAGATATCATACATAAAATTTAATAGTTTTCATAACTCATTATGATTCTAGATTTATAATTTTTCCCTTGGAGATATTTCAATAATTTCATTTGGTAAAAAAATAATATCTTGAGAGATTAATTTCGATTAAAATCATTATTAGTAATGAGTCTTTTTCCTTCAATATAATGAAACAATGTCATAAATAATTCTCATTCTCTTTAATAAGGAATTCCCCCACCTTGTCCATATTGTTGTTGTTAACCAAATTTATACTTTATACATTTAAATACAAATATGTGTTTTATAATGTGACATCCATATTACCTTAATCCAGTTTTATGAATTTATTTTTGATATCACTATTCTAATGTGGGTTTTCAATAATGGTATTTCGAGATTATAAAATTATTTTCCATCATTTCAAAATTAAATTTTTTTTCCTCCACCCCAAATTAAATATTTAAAAAATTATGTCTTTTCAAATACCTATTATAAATTTTTTTTTAAATTCTAAAAGTTTGAATTTTATTTTATCCTCTTATTTTTGAATCCATATCTCTTCTTAAAGGATTCATTATATGATTCTCATTTCTAAAAAGTAATTCTTTTTCAAAAAATTTCATTTCATGTTTTAGAAAATAAATTTTTAAAGTAACCATACTTTTTTCTTTCATGCTAATGATAAAAGTGTATTCTAAAAACAAGTTTACTACTTCATCTACATTTTTGACTTTAGAAATAATGTATTCATTTATATGGAAATTTTTTATGAATCACACTCTAAAAATTCTTAGAAATACTCTTATTGGGTTATTAAATTTAAAGTATAAACTATTTAAATTCTTGAGTTAAATTGTTTTAATACAACCTATAAAAGTTGTGAAATCCATTTTTATTTACATGGAATCATTATAAAATGACAATGAATTATTTTATATGGAACACATACTAATGGATAATGATGGGTGGGGTCCAATATCACCCTCTAATGTGTTAGTTTACATTTTTATATGATCATATCAACATTGTAAACATGAGGATTTATCTAAATTGAAATAGTATATCAGTAGATATATCCCAATAACACATGGTACATGACAGGATTTATCTAAAACTGAAGTTTTATTTTGGAGGTTTTATCTCAATCAAATGGGTATATGGGAGGAATATCCCATTATTAAAAAGGTAAATGTGTGGATATCCCAAGCCTACACTACTAGAAATACAGTATATACCAACGGTATTAAACCATTGGTATATGCAGAAAAACCTTTGGTATACTATATACCAAATGTTCTACAAACCGTTGGGTAGTAAGCCATTGCAAAAGGCCTATACCAATGGTTTTACTCTAACCATTGGTATATGGCACTGTAACCATCAGTATGGAAACAGTTTTATAGAAACCGTTAGAATATATTTATACCAACTATTGATAAAATTTTGGGATATATAGATTACATGTAGTTTACCAACGGTTTCTAAACCTTTGGTATATAATTTTACCAACGGTTCCTTAAAACCGTTGGTAAAACTACTCTGGAAATAGACTATACCAAAGGTTTTGAACTATTGGTATAGTGTATTACCAATGATTTATTCAAACCGTTGGTAAAAATATTCTCCAATACACATTACCAACGGTTTAGAACCATTGGTATAGTGTATTCCTTGAAACCAGCACAACATCCACCCATCTGCTCCATTGTATACACCTGTAAACACACCTGCAAACAACACATAAAATTGAAAAAAAAAACACCTGCAATGGAATATAAAAAATAGTATACTCTTCCAACCAGGACATGCACCACAACATAGTTTTCGTCATTTCAATCTTCACATAACAACCACTCTTCCAACTAATCCATTTCAATTTCTTTAGTGTAGAAATCTCATAATGGTGAGAGGACACTCACATTTTAGAGGGCCCACGATAGTCAGATTTACATAAAACTTTAACAGAATTAACACATAATTCATAAGGTAATTAGAGAAAGTATACACATACAACAAGAATACCCATACACCATTAACACACAATTCATAAGAAAACTAAATACATAAAGAATTCAATTCAGAATTCAGGGGGTTGGGGGATGTTCAGGGGTTTGGGGTGGCTATCTAAGAGGGTAGGGGTGTCTAGGGGGTGGGGGTGTCCAGGGGGATGGGGGTGTCTATGGGGGGTGGGTGTTGTTCAGGGTGGTGGGAGGTGTCAATGGGGGTGTCCAGGGGGTGGGGTGGTGTCAGGGGGTGGGGGCAGTCCAGGGGGTAGGGGGTTGTCCAAGGGGGTTGGGTGGTGTCCAGGGGGTGGGGGTGTCTAGGGGCGGGGGCGTCCAGGTTGTGGGGTGGTGTCTATGAGGGGTGCGGGGCCATCCAGATGGTTTGGGGGTGTCCAAGAAGGGTGGGGGCTGTCCAGGGGGGTCTAAGGGGGTGTCCATGGGGTTGGGGGTTTTCTAGGGTGGTGGGGTGTCTAGGGGGGTGGTTGCTGGTATCCAGGGGTGGGGTGTCTAGGCAGTGAGGTGGTGTCCATGGGGTGGGGGTGGCTGCCCATGGGGATGGGGTTGTCCAGAGGGTGGGGATGTCCAGGTGGTGGGGTGGTGTCTATGTGGGGTATGGCTGTCTAGGGGGTTGGGGATATCATGGGGGTGGGATGTCTAGGGGTGGGGTCTCTGGGGGGTGGGGGTGTCTAGGGGTTGTGTGGTGTCCAAGAGGTGGGGGTGGTCCAGGGGTTGGGGGCTATCCAAGAAGGGTGGGGTGATGTCCACGGGTGGGAGTGGTTGTCCATGGGGGTGGGGGGTTTCCTGGTGGTGGTGTGGTGTCTAGGAGGGGTGTGGGGCCATCTTGGGGGTTTGGGAGGCTTTATATGGGTAGGAGGGTTGTACATGGGGTTGGGGTGTCTAGGGGGTGGGGGCAGTCCATGGGGTTGAAGGGGCTATCCAAGGGGGGTGGGGTGCTGTCTAGGGGCGGTGGGGGTGGGGGTTGTCCATTGGGGTGGGGGTTTCCAGGGGTGGTGGGGTGTACAGGTTCTGGGGTGGTGTCTAGGAGGGGTGGGGGCTTTAATGGTTTTAATGGAATGAATTTCATGGATTTTAAGATCATTGGTATTTTTAAAATGGGATTGTAATAGTGTTTATTTCAATAGTATGTGTTTCTTTTGGGGAAAATGAATTATTTTTGTGTGTATGGTAGGAAGGTGGATTTGATTATTAGGAAAAGGATTGCATTTTTTTTGTGGGACAAAATAACTATATGATTATTTAAATGTAAATTTAAAATGGATTTTTATAAACCATTGGGGAGTTTTAAAAAGAAAGAAGTCTCTATTATGTGATTTTGAAGTGGTTTTATGAAGAATTGTTTATGCTTTATCTTGTGATTTTGGGTCCCTTGTTTTAGAACATCAGATTATTTTACTAAAGGTTTTGTTTTTGATAATTCTTTTGAATGTTACCACTATAAATGAATAAAAAAGTTCATAAGGGGATATCTCAGGTAGTCATTTTTTGTGTCTTGTTCTATACTCAAACTCTTATAAAAGTGGAATAATCTTGTTCTTCTCAGATTATTTATTATGAATGGGAGTTTCTAAAATACCATCAACTATTTTTTATTGATGATAAAGGATCCCAGGAGGCAACCAAGTGGTTATCTATGATTAATGGTATCTTTAAGTTGTTAGCAATCCTATAATACATGGTGGTGGGGGCTGTCTAGGGGGGGTGGGAGGCTTTCCATGGGGGGTGGGGGCTATCCATGGGGGGTGGCAGGTCTGTCCAGGGGGTAGGGAAGTGTCCATGGGGGTGGGTGGGGGCTTTCCACGGGGTGGGTGTTGTCCAGGGGGTAGGGGCCGTCCATGGGGTGGGTGGGGATATCCACAGGGGTACTAGTTGTCCAGGGGGGTGGGCAGGCTGTCCACAGGGGTGGGGAGGCTGTCCATGGGGAGAGGGGGTGTCTGGGGGGCATGCTGTCCAACGACGTGGTGGGGCTGTCGAGGGGGTTGGGGGTGTCCAGGGGGTGTGCGGGCTATCCCCGGGGTTGGGCGGGCTGTCCACGGGGGTGGGGGTTATCTAGGGGGTACGAGGTGTCCAAGGTGGTGGGTGAGCTATCCAAAATGGTGGAAGGGCTGTCCAGGGGGTACGGGGTGTCCAAAGGGGTGGGAGGGCTATCCACGAGGGTGAGGGTTGTCCATGGGGGTGGGGGATGTTTGGGGGGACAGGGTGTCTGGGGGTGGGTGAGCTGTCCACGGGGGTTGTGTGCCTATCTAGGGGCGTACGAGGTGTCCAAGGGGGTTGGTGGGATGTCCATGGGGGTGGGAGGTCTTTCCATGGGGGGAGAGGGGGATTTCTAGAGCGGCACGGGGTGTCTAGGGGGTTGGCAGGGCTGTCTAGGGGGTGTAGGGTGTCCAGGGAGTGGGCAGGCTGTCCACGGGGGGTGGCGGGGCTATCCAGGGGGGGTATGGGGTGTCTAGAGAGGTTGGTGGGTTGTCCACAGGGGTGGGGCTGTCCACAGGGGTGGGGGGATGTCTGGGGCGTATGATGTGTTTGGGGGGGCTGTCCATGGGGGGTGGGTGTTTTCCATGGGGCACACAGTGTCCAAGGGTGGTTGGGGCTGTCTAGGGGGTACGAGGTGTCTAGGGGGTCGGCCAGGTTGTCCACACCGGTGGTGAGGCTTTCCAGGGGGTATGGGGTGTCCGGGGGGTACAAGGTGTCCGTGAGGTGGTGGGCGGCTATCCAAGGGGGTGACGGGGCTGTCCAATGGGTACGAGGTGTCCAAATGGGTGGGGGAGCTATCCATGGGGGTGGGCAGGCTGTCCACAGGGGTGAGGAGGCTTTCCAAGGGCATGGGGGTTGTCCAGGGGGTGGGAAGGGGTGTCCAGGGGGTACGAGGGTCCAGGGGGTGGGCAAGCTGTCCACGGGGGTGGCAGGACCTGTCC